>JAZHYW010044181.1:0-23160 GCA_037355805.1 Ixodes ricinus | reverse complement strand
ATTCTGCGACATGCGTCGTCACCGCAGTTTGTGCTCGGCAAACTACAGACGTCTGTGGAAAAGTACAACGCACAATTGTGTATACAGCAAACTTTCCTGTGCGACGTTGTAAGGCAGTCTAGGTGCTTTCCGCGGTGTTCCTGCGACACAGTGAAAGCGAACGCGCTTCCTTTATTATTTGCTTCGCACGATAATGAGCGCGAATCAGACGCGAGACGTGCTGATGCAGCGTTGCGGGGCTGCAGCCCAGTGGAAGCTATATGCTTTCAGTCACTGACAGAAAAGCGGGGTGTGGCTTTTTATGTTAATTCACGTTTCTCGCTTCGTAATTGGTTTCTTAGTGTTCTCATCGGTCAAATAAGTACGCTCATTTGGCTCTTCAGCGATAATGAGATGGACGGGACTCGCTACGCCCCGCGTTTCTTTAAGTCGTCGGTGAACACGTCCTTCATCACACATGTCGTTCTACCTTCAATTTTCCGTGAGACGCACGAATACGCTTCATCACATGACGTATCTATTACTCTTCACAAAAAAACAATGACGCCTCGCAATTTTGCTAAGTTCCCCAGGAAATAGCGAAAGAAAAAATGTCGAGGATGCTGTAGCTAGCGGAGAGGATTTTCCCGAAATACGCTACGGGTGCGCTAACCCGATAGCTGAACGAAACGTGCTCAGAACCTGGCAAACGGATTCGCAATAAATCTTTCGCCAAACACACGTACTAAACTAATCCATAAGGATACGGTATGGCATACCCTTATCGATCGCTTTAATCCGGAACGGAACAAGGTTTACATTTTGACGAGTTGTTCGGGAAGCGTGCAACGAGCCATATACTGCTGCCGACGTGGAGATTCGTGTACGATCGTGTCGTGAAAAACGGCTCCACCGACGCGATGTCGCACGGTGGCGGGAACCCCGGGAGTACGGCCGCTTACAGAACTGCGCACACCACATCCGTCTTCCATTCTGACACGGGTTTTTGCGTCTCTTCTTTCTTTTATTTTCTCATCATGCAGGGGGCAGTGTAAAGACGGACGTGCGTTGAATATATTAGAAGTGGGAGAAAAGACACCGCGCTGCAACAGAAATAACGACCAAACATATCTTCCCGTGTGAGTTATCTGTTGGGCTCACTAAACAGTTCCACTCTTTCAACCTCCGTTCCGCGTTTTTTTTTCTTTTTTTTTCTTTTTGCGTTTGTATACATATTTTGCGGATTATCGTTCGCGACCCCAAAGACGGCTACACATTCCCAACAAAAGAGTACACAGCTTCTGTATTTCGTGAAAGCTCGGATACCGTCGAATATGCGCCCTAAAGGTACGTGGTTTATAATATCTTTCGAGCCCCTTTTACATCTGCGCATTATTGAATTAATGTTGCGTTTTATCAGAACGCATTCACGTAATGCAAAATCAAAACAATTTGCAAGGCCAAAACGAAAAAATAGACGGAACAGACAGGCAATGTGCGGAAATATGCATGGAAGTTTCTTTATATCTATATATAATGTTTTGTTTTTATTTCCTATCACATGTAATGGTGGGGTTAAGAGAAAAAAACGCGCTTAACAAAAACAGTACTAGACATGAAAGAGTAATCGAAGCGACTGCAGATAACGCCATGTTACATTTTCTGTCAATAAAATATAAAAATAACCCAGAACCTCACAATCAGCTAGCAAGTTGCGGACCTCCACCAACTAAAAACTGAAACACACTGCACATTTTTTTTTACGTTGCAAAGTTAACGTATAGACAATTCTTTTTTCTTTTTTTTTGTGGCGGCCGTTATGTTACTGGGAGTTTACTACGATATTTCGACTTCATAGAACGGGTAATTGTTATTGACTAAAGCCCAACAAACTATATGCCATCAAATATCAAGCTTCTACAAAAGCACACGAATGTCCCTTTAAGGAGTGTTCCCACTGCACCGTTTCCTACGTTGCCTTATGTTACGGGAGCTTACGTCGTATAAAGCGTGGCAACCAATTCAAGGAGTAGCTTTGCACGCGACGTTCGAAGCATGGGTGTACCGGTGACTCCTAATGTAACGCAAGAGAACGCAAGTAAACGCCCCTGTGTGAATGGGCCTTTGATCCCCAGCAGGTCACAACTCACACGGTTGCAGTAAGAACTACCTTTTTTTCTCCTTTTTTCATCATTCGGCAACTACTGTTGAGATGCAAACTAACGTGAGGACTCGGGTACTCGGACTTATCGTCAGCGGTTGTAGTCATCTCTGCATCTCAAACCCACGGTTGACACTTTTCCAGGTCCTATATATGTATAAAAAACGAAAAAAAAAATTATTATCACCACTAAGACAAAAAAAACAAAAAAAACGGCAGGGCGCTTTTTTGGATGCACGACCTCCAGCAGGCGTGCCTACCGCATTGCTTTGGTTGCGCGTGGCCGCCCGAAGTTCACGAGAACGTCCAAGTGCCATCGAAGAAAGGAAGCTCAGCGCTAGAGGTGGGACAACCGAAACACCTCCCAGCCGTTCTACTCCCGTCAGTGACCGCAGCTACAGACCCGAGATCACGGAACGCTCAGGAGCCCAAGAGGGAAACAGCCCACAAAGGCACTTCCGGAACCCCACGCACTTTCGACGAATCCATTCGGCCTCGAAAACCCACACGTTGAACGGCAGAGCTCCCTTCACCTTCCAAGCTCGGGTAACCTCGAGGCTGATTAGCGGGAAAAAAAATAATAATCGACCCACGCGCAGACTATAGCCCCAGCCCAGCAAAACAATGCTTACACGTAACCCCGACAGATTATCTGGCCGCATCTTCCAGGAACGACCGCGTTTTCTCCGGGCGCAGTGCACGATCTTCTCCGCGGCCGGATTCTCCTCCAATTTGGGCCTGCTCGCGGTGGCGACGCCCGTGTGCGGATCCCGCTATGCAACGGGCGATGGGCGAACGCGCATTCGTGACTGGTCGTCGACCCGGCGGCGGCGGCGGCGTGCCTCCGCGCCGAAGTGCACGGCAGGAGGAAGAGCCCCGTCCTTGACCGACCTTCTTGTCCGTCCGCCGCGGCGGCAGCAGGAGCCCCCGGCGTCGCCGAAGAGGAGCCCGCGATGCTGCGCGAGCGGCTTGGGCAAGAGACGCCCGGGCGCCTGGACGAGCATCCATCAAGCTACGGCCAGCCGTGGCTAAATTGCTCGCGCGCCACGCAAATTTGGCTCGCGATTGCACGAGCGCGAAGGCGGGAAGAAAGGAGGGTTCGCTCGCCCCGTCCACCGGATACCGCGGTCGTTTCTTCGGCGGGCCACACGGTTTTTTGTTTTGTTTTGTTTTCTGGGCAAGAGATTTTCCGGTTGGGTATCTATCTGGCATTGCAGAATCCTTGATGAGAGTCTCGTCCCGGAGGAAGGAGAGTGGAAGGGCAGGAAGCCTCGTGCACGAGGTCACGCGGTGGGACGTGGGCGGATAGGATATTATGCGGCAAAACAAAGCGTCCCTCGGTTCATTCGGAGAAGTTAGAGCGAGGTGGTCACATTGAGCTCGCTGAGAGGAAGCTGTTTAAACACAGGCGCGATCGAGGATTCGTGCGATAATCGTCGCGTCAACATTGGGGCTATCGAAGTGTCTACTCCCCGCCGAGTTTAAGAACAGCAGCGCGTAATATGCTCTGCGTCAATTCTTTTGTGCTGCAGTGTTTAAGGATAGCGCAGCTTCTGCAGCGCTCCAACTCGTCTCTTTTGCAGGAGAGCTAGCGCGAATGAGACAAGATGAAGCCAGGTGCTCTCGCAGCGGCGCGGGGTTGCAGCACTGTGAAAGCTAGGCTAGCCTTGTCAACGTAGCACAAAATAATTAACGCCGGGTGCTACTCAGTGGATTAGTGTTATGATGCTGCGCTGCTTCTGCGTATAGTGTGACTATTATTAATTTAAAAGTTATACCAAACGTGCGTACGGGAAAGTCTGATATTGATAAAGTAAATAATCCGTTCACATACTCGTTGGAGCGCAGGAAGAAGAACAAGTTACAGTTAACCGAACACCCTCTCTTTGATACAACCGATATTAAATATCAACTTGGACCTTCGAAAAAGAAAGTGCCTGGCGGCTAAATAACCACCGAAAGAAACCGAAAAGCCCGTCCAACGTAGGGCCCAATTAATTGATTTTCCCGCTTTTGCACGCGAGGAATGCAATACATTTTACTCCCATGCCCGCAAAACGAAAAAAAAAAGAAAAAAGAAACTTTCCCGACCGGTATCAAATTTCGCCTTCCTCCGAGACGGCGAGAAGCGGAAGATGAGCAGGGCGGGGAGCGCCCACATTAAATCTCCGAAACAAAATTAGGCCCTCGCTGCGCTCCAGGTCCACCACGCCTCAACGGGACGAAGGAAGAAGATGGCCTTCCTCGGCGTCTCCCTTCTCTCCCTCTCCCGTCGAGCAACTTCCTCCCACTTCCTCGCGTCAAGTCAGGCTGGTTCTGCATCCTCTGAGACACTCGTAGCTCGGCTGCGCCATCTCTTGCGGGGTAGCGGTGTAGCCGCGAAGGAGACGCTTGTCGTGTTTCCGGCGTCCATAGAGAGATGGCGCGCTCAGCGGACGACCTCGTGCGCGCGTGAAATGAACTAAATGCGTGTTTACGCGTCTTAACGAAAATTATGTTTTTGACTATACTTCGTTTCAGCTTGGGTCCAGACGCAGCCGATGCTACAAGCACGAGCGTGTGGCCCTGAACAGTGCCTGTACTGCACGAGCGCGCGTGCTTGGCAGGGACGCTGGAAGCCCGGAGCTCGCGCTTGTAGCATCGGCTGCGTCTGGACCCAAGCTGAAACGAAGTATAGGGTTCCCAATGGACCAATCTATACTTCGTTTCAGCTTGGGTCCAGACGCAGCCGATGCTACGAGCGCGAGCGTGTGGCCCTGAACAGTGCTTGCATTGCACGAGCGCACGTGCTTGGCAGGGACGCTGAAAGCCCGGTGCTCGCGCTTGTAGCATCGCCTGCGTCTGGACCCAAGCTGAAACGAAGTATAACTAAGCGTTCGGCGCATGCGTGATGCCGCCATAACTTTAGTTCAGAGGAGGCAAATGGCAGTGCACGAGCAGGCCCGTGCTGTCTATACTCTGTTTCACCTTATGATGTACCGCAGGAAAGGCTACAAGCGCGAGCTCCTTTGCTCTAGGGCACATCTCGGCGGCACAAGCTCTCGTGCGTTAAGCGTAGCTCCCAACGCTATGAGCTCGCACTTCTATGCTTGTCTGCGGTACAACATAAGGTGAAACGGAGTATAGTACACTGCACGCGCAAAGCTCCAGCGAGCTTGTCGCACGTGCAGAAATACTAAAGTTCCTTCGATGGATTCCGGCAGCGGTGGCGTAGCCGAAATAACAGGTGAGATTGGTCGACTGGAGCTGGCGAGAATGAAATAGTTGAGAAAAAATGCGAGTACAGGGTAAGCAAATAATGTAGACAGCAGTTTCTTCCACGTTCGAACCTCACTGTTGCAAAGAAAGCGCGTGTCGATGATCTTCCAAATTCATCGGTCCCAGGGAACCAGAATGCAAGATTGGTTACGTAATGCCTCAGCGGCAAGCGGACGTCGTGACTGCTGGTCGTGTTCGACTCCATGCCCACGAGGTGGAAAAGGCATGTATACATGGAGTTCTGACTCACCGGTTGATGCAGGAAGTCGTGGAGCGTGTACTTGACCGCGCCCTTGCTCATCTTGCACAAGGTCACGAACTGGGCATCGTGAGCCTCTTTGTCCCTCAGCACTCTGCAATCAAACAAAGAGAATTTACGATGATAGGTTTGCACCAGTGTGTCGATCGCTTTTGGTTTAGTATAGTTTATGGCGCGTACACGCGCAAAGCAGCGTTGACTACACTAAAGGTGCGAGCGCAAGCAGCTTTCATTAGCTTACATCCATCGGATTATTTGACTTTATTGTACTTCATCTGTGGATTCTAGTGTTGTGGAGTCACGATGGCTGAAGTACAGCCTTAGAAACTGGTTGGTTTGCACGACTACTAATTCTATTGCAGCAGCTTGCACAACGACGACCTCGTGATGTTGCCTTTGGTAAGGACATTCAACTTGGGTGAGTGAGAGAAAGGAAGACAAATAGGGAACGTCCTTATTAAAACATAGAGGTTAGGTAGAATATATATAAAGGAAATCAGGGATTAATAAAAGCTGGGCCGGCTTGCTAGAAAAGCGTCTCAGCTGAGACCGGGTGGAAGAAAGCACTGCAAAGGCTGTGGCGGGCGAACGTCTTGAGACGCGGTTTGAGTCCTGCTCAGCTCGTGCGCTGGCTTTGGTAGTGCTTTTTTTCACCCGGTCTCAGCTGAGACGCTGTTTCTGGCAAGCAAACCCAGAAGTTCTTTTTAATTACGCATACGTTGAACGGCGTCCATCTACAAGTCAGGAGGAAGTCGTCCTCAGAACGTCATTTATCCCACTTGGAATCAGCTGACCAATTTACTGGGTTTTTTTAAAGTTAATTTCAGTTTTAACAAGGAGAGAAAACATAAGCAAGCAAGAAGAACCATGCAGTGTTACAATAAACAGCGAAGTTAACGGACACACATTAACGCCCCGTCACAGGACACCAAAGAGCGGTGCACTAACGGAAAACAATAATTAAAAGAAGTTGAACATTAAAAAAAGACACACACACACACGATAACAATACGATCGTCTGCGTGAAGGGCTGTTTAGATGGCGCGTTAGATCAGTTAGTCATAAATTACTACGTAACTAAAAAAACTCACTGCGAGCAATAACCCACGTGCTTCTCTACCCTAATTGCTATTTACATTCAGGCCAGGGTGGAGAACAAAAATCAATACGATTTAAATTGAGATTTAAATCCTGATTGAAATCGCGATTTAAATCAAACCGGCTTTCCTAAGAGGATTTAAATGAAACCTTTCCCGTCAAAATTATCCCGGAAATATTTTTATATTTTTGGTTGTATATCAATTTATGCTCTCTGCGTGCATTCGTTTTGTATTTAGAGCAATGAATCACCAAGCAAGAAGGACTAATACCAGGCTGAACACGAGCACGAAGCAGTGGTATTTTGAGCAAATCGGAACGTTTCGCCTTCTTTCTACCATTCACTTCGTTCGTCAGTTACATACATCCTACTGCAAGACTAGAAAAGTAATGTCCTATTGCAAGAAAAACAGAACACGATAGAAAAAAATGAAAGCCGTTTATAACTTCCTGTAACACCGCATTAGAGCGCAGCTCTTGAGGAGGAAGAGGGAAGGGTACTGGGGGGATGGGACAAGTGACCTCGGCGGGGGGGGGTCACGTGACGATGCGGATGCCGATGACGTCATCAGTGACGTTACTGATGACGTCATCACTGACGATGACGATGCCGATGCCGATGACGTCATCGAGTGACGTCACGCGTCCCATAATGCAGCGCGCAGTTACGCCGACGCCGACGCCGGTCAAGCCGGAAACGGGCGCCTAAGAGCTGCGCTCTAAAAGCAAATACAGACTTTTCACACACTTAAAAATTTCAAGCTGTCTTTTTTCTACAAGGCAGAATTTACTGAATAAATATGTGTTCATTAAACTGTGCTTTACATTTACAGTAATTCTTTCTTCCGCATTGCTTTCAGTGATCTGACAGGCTGATCAATCAATCTGTCATGTTTAAAAATACACTCAGTGATTAAAACCCCCTCTTTTATGACTACAGTGATTTAAATGAATTTAATCAGATTTAAATCAAATAAATTTGATTCAAATAAAATTAACCTTATTTAAATTGGTCGCGCACCAGTCACCTAGCTGTGTTTCGAGATTTGTGTTTGTCCTTCTCGTTCCCCTTCTCCAGGGATTATTTTCATCATTCTTGTCCAGCTCGCTTGCAACTTTGCATTTAATAGCATTAAAATCTAATTTATATGATTTTATTAGAAAAAAAACATTCAGCCTTTCCACCCATGGTGAAGAAGGAAGACCAGCGAAGCTGTACTATGGTGGGAATGAAGTAATGGCCGGCCGCAAGTCGGCAAGCCAGAGTGGAAAGGCTGGAAAGGTTGCGCCATCTATGAGCGACGGCGGCAACCAGACAACCTGCAAGCCGGTTGTCTGGTTGCCGCCATTGCTCATAGATGGCGGTAGCTGTGCAGAGTTTCGTGTCATCATTTGTTTGCTGACGGACACGATAGTGGGGAAACTAGCACTTCACAGCTCCGCAGTAAAAATAATTATTTTTTTCTACTTTGATTAGAGTGAAAAATAAGCCAGGCATGCATCGGCTCGATATATATCGTGTGTTTCTGCGAAGACTCATAAATTTCAAAAAACTTAAATGCCTGAGAAAAAGTGAATCTTTTTGTGGGAACAAATTGTTAGCCACGGCGGACGTTAAAGACTGCAAAATACATACTAATTAGTAATTACCAAAATAATTACCTAAAGTTGGTGGATAAATAATTACCTAAATTTTATATTCTTATCATTCGAGTTTTCGCATTACCGGTCTTGCGGTTGCTGGCACCTCTAGCGTACTCGCACTTCCCGCCTGCTTTAAGTTGTCTTGAAATTGGCCGATTTAGGGAATTCCGATGGCGCTCAGCAATTTTCAAAATTAAACGATATCTTTATTTTCACCAATTCTTACAAAGTAAACAGTTAATGAGTGAATTCTAGGTAATTATTTTGATAATTAGCATGTTTTTTGCAATCCCCGACACCCGACGTAGCTGTCAATTTGTTCCCGAAATTAGTTTGTTTTTCTCTCTCTCTCAAACACGCCATTTTTAGGGATGTTTCAAAGTCTTCGCCAAAATGATCTTGTATGTGAACAAGTTTGACCCGGGTGGCCCATAACAGATAAATTATGCATATTAGGTAGAATATAGATGGGCATCTTTGCGAGATAGAGAAGTGCGATATGTCAAAATAGACGCGTGTTAGCTAAACGAATATTTTGGAATACTGTTTCGAACCCAAGTAATGCAAATATTTGCCAGGTCTTGCGAGCAATTTCAGTACGCTTGGGGTGAAAAAGTAAAGCGTATATGAACGGCGTATTCAACTTAACAGCAACCACAGGTCCGATAACGGTGAATGACTCGCGCGATGTATGATTTTAATACGTACGGTAGCACGCTGCGCTGCAGGGCCGCCTGGTAGTCTTCGTACTGGCTCCACAGAAGCTTGGAGAAAGCGTTGCCTGCAACGACAAAAACAGAAATGGTACCGTAAGTACATCATGAGCAACGTAGCAAAGAAGAAACAGCCACCACAAAAGCTTTAGAACGGTAGCCTATACTTCGTTTCGCCTTATTTGCGGGCGGGGCCGAGGCTGAGCGCGAGACCAGCGCTGTAGCGCTTCTCCCAGCTCGCGCGCTCGAGCAAAGCCTCAACGCGCGGAGCTTTCGTGCTCGCGCTTCTAGCTTTGCCTTCGCTCGCACGTGGGGTGAAACGAAGTATAGTTAGGTTGATATAAGTACTCTCATTATTTATTTTGATTATTATTTGTGCTTGCTGGTGCGCGCTATGAGGTTCTGTCGTGTATAGCACTGTTTGAACATATGTCACAGTTCGTCTTAACGGCCCTAATCATTTTATTTTATCTTTTTATTTTCGCCCGCGAAACGTGTTTAGTCATTATTTTGCTAACGCTGCCCTCTGTCATCCCCGGACCCCTTCATCACCATATATTCTCTTCCCTTTCCCCGCATTCACCCTCATCAACCTACAATAACCCAGGCCCGTGAAACGTGCCCACCGTGAGCGAGGCAAATGTCACGTCATGGCAAACAAACAACCAACCAACCAACCAAACAACCAACCAACCAACCAACTAACCAACCAACCAACCAACCAACCAACGATTCCATCCTTCCTGTTCATTCCTCCTCATGGAATGTCCGAACTTTCACGAGAAAAATTAGAAAATAAATCTTAAGATGAGTAAACCACGAACATTCGACGAACTTCTTTATTTTCGTAAAAACTGCGATGAATGAATGGAAGATGTAAACCACGCGATTCTATCTATAGAATGTGGGCAATAGCCACAAAGAAGGTTCCCAGTGCTGCTGACAATTGCTAGACGCTTTTTACTGCGCTTTTGTTTTGGTTAGCGAAGCGTTTCGGCACGCTAACCGGAAGTGCAGTAAAAACGCGCATAGCATTCATCTCTCTGTGTGATGTGTATATGGTGTCGTATATGGTGTAGAAGAAGTGTGACCCCCGGCTTAAATGTTCACGTGTCGTTCCCATTTTCATATTTGCCAATTTTATTCATATATTTCATATATTTAAAAGGGTACCCACCTCAAGGCTAATCATAACAAGCGGACGAGTTTCGAGCTTACAATTATGGAATTTCAATGAATGTTCTCTGGCTACAACGAACAGCAGCGTTGTCTCGTCACAAGTACGAGCTTCGAAGCGCCGTATAGTTTACAGTATCACTTTAGAAATATGCAAACGGAACGGTAAAAAGAATTGCGAGTCAACTCTGCCGGGTGAGGTCTGCTGCACGACCGGCGCGCTCCAATAGCAAGTCCGCGTGTCAAAGTCACGCCGAGCTATACTCGCCTAGCGCGAACCACTCGACACACGTGGAACTTTCCATACCCGAAAAGAAACAATACCGGTGCGGTACGATGACAATGGCACGCTTGTTTTATGTTCTGCGCGTCGACCACAGAAGAAGAGACGTGGTGCTCGCGGAGCATATGCAAATGCGAGCCTGACACCAGTCACGAACGTGCACAATGCACGCTTTTCGAGCCAAGCCGCAACGTCGCCCTGCTGCCTACATTGTCCGCGAGCGTTCTGGTGCGACGAGAGATGCGGAACACTTTGTAAATAATCGCGACGTCTTCTCGCCACGCGCTCGCACTTATAAGTCTAGGCTTACTGAACAAAAGGCGGCCTCCACCCATTAGGCCTAATTCCGAACTCGAGCGTAATTGGACGCTACGGAAGCACCCGGACGTGTACGTGCGTCTGCTCAGAAACCGTCTGCTTTTTTTTTTCTTTCTTTTCTTATTTGTTAAGGATTTTCTTACATTGATGACGTTTCAGGGCGAAACGTATACAGGCCTTGTGTTCTGGTGGTTTGGCTTGAAGCCGGACTATGAATGGCTGGCGGCCAGATGCTGCAGGAGAGTTTTGTCACCGAAACGCTCGCTCGCGTGTGGCCAGAGATGAGCGAGCGTAACGCAATTAGAACGAGGACGAGACGACACAATGCCGGGGGATGGCCGACCCTTCTCTTCAAATTGGGTTGGTCCCTCCGACCGACCGCGCTGCTGCGACCCTTGCGAAAGACAACGAGCGCGGTGATGTCGGTCGTTGTCTCACTCGAGGACGTGGACGGGGTCCCCTTTTGTCTCGATCGGGAAAAGAGATTAATAAGCAAGACGAATTTGCCGTCATGGCGGAGTCACTTCATCAAACGCCAATCGGCTCTATCGTCAAGAAGGGTGGCTCGCCGCGTCGTTCTTCGGAAAGAAACCGGCTTGCTTTCGCGAATACGGACTCGCGCCGGACAAAGACTTCATCCGTTTTCCGGACAGCTGGAGCTGTCTGCGACTTGCTGAGCCAACAGTCGGCGAATGCTGCCACCTCGGGAATTGATGATGCTTGCCAAGTTCAACGGAGGAGAGTGTTAAATACGGTTGCGAACAGCTTTGGTTCGCAAGGTGTATACTACACTGAGCGACACTGTTTGGCGCGAACACGACTGCGGCGATTTTTCCGAATTTTTCATCGAAACGGGATTGGCGGGCACCAAGGTTTTACTGCGCATGTTAGTGCCCCATATGGGCTCTTCCCATACTGCACAAGCAGTTTTGTTAACAAACTTTGAATAATATGAAGAAAAAAAGAAATAGCCGATATCCTTTGTTCGTGCTAAACAGCGTCGCGCTGTGTACGCGGCACTTTCCGGATTAGGTGGAGACGAATCTGCGGAACGCTTTCTGGGCATGCGCAGTAGTTCTTTGTTGAGAAATACCAGACGCCGCATATATATGCGTCACCATCCCAGTATCTCAGCAATTTTCTTCTGTTATTAAACGTTGAAAAGGTTATAATATCAACTAGAATAGGATACAGACACAAAAACTTATTAGACGGGTATACACACAAACATAAAAACCCCGAAGAGAAGACATAAAGGAAGAAAAATAAACAAAGAGAGAGAGAGAGACAGAGAGAGAAAGAAAGAGAGACCAGAACATATAACAAATTATAAAAGTGTTTTCTTGTGGGGAATTATACTGTCGTCCGAAGGTGCGTCGCAATCTTTATTATAATTTGCGTTAAACCATAGCCGTCGTAAAAAAGAAATCGGGTTGTGTGTATGTTTATACAAAATAGAACTTAGTCTGCCTCAACGGGCGACTTGTCTCCCAGCTGTAGATGAGCAATTTAGCCAGTGCAGTATAACCGCTAGCCTGGGGTCGTTAACGTGCATCACGCAGTAGTGACACACGACCGCACGCCGGTACAATGCTCATCCAGATCAAAACGGGCAGGGGTGGGGATCGAACCAAGTATCCATAGGTTCTGCAGCGCGAGCTTTCGCTCCACGTGCTCCGAGCTGGTGTGCGCAAGAGGCGATGCCAGTGATCGAAAGCGTCGCTGTGATCGGCCTTCCACTAGAGTGCCTTCATACGCACGCGCGCTTTTGCTTGAGTGGTGACATCCCAGCCATTTTTCCGCCCAATCGTTTTTTTGTGCATTTTGAAGGGCGCGCAATCTGGTGTCACCCAGCTCGAGCGCGTAGCTTTGGCCAATACATAGACTCCATTTTACCGCCCTAGTCACGCACCGAGTGCGCGAGAGCATCACGCGCTGGTAGATTCAGGGAAACAATGGATGTCTTCACCCTGAGACAGACAGACATGTAGGCACCCTACCTTCCACGATCGGCCGAATGCTGACTATGACGTCAGCAAATGATTTCTCTTCGACGGAAATGAGAGGAATGCAAGAACTTCAATTTTGGCAATGTTGGCAGCGTTGGTTTCAGAGCGCAATGTTTTCAAGCTTCCAGCATGCTCATTACAAACACCGCCGAACTTGTGGTTCGCAAGGTAATGACGTCACGAGAGGAAACCATAGGAGGGCGCCACTGAAACATCTCGCCACTAAGACCACTTGGCCACCGATCCCCCCCCCCCCCCCAGCCTTCGTAAAACCGCTAAGAACGTTTGAGGCATTGCGTAGGATTTCGGCAAAACGTTACCTATGCGTTCACAACCAGGAAGGATAATTGTATTGTACTAAGCTCAATGGAAAGACTACAGATCGTGCCAAACCCTGACTTCTGGGACCGTGCCAATATACTCTTTTGTCGTATAGAGTCTTGAGGTCAGCAGTCAGCGGCTAACAATAGCACTGTCCTCGACACGAAACGAAACTGGCGGAAACACCCTTTGTAAGAGTCCTGGCACATAAAACGGACTGAAAATAACGTAAACCTGTCTGCTGAGACACTTCCGAGCCGCTACGTACCTGGGTTACGAAGCGTCATGCTGGGAGCCTCTTTCAAATTGTAACGTATACATATAGTATATGCCAACACGCATATAGTTTAACAAGCCATTCTAAATGGATGAAGACAGTCAGTCATGACCAAAGAGCTGCCAGTAAACGTCGGGAGTTTTAGAGTTTCATCGGTTTGAATTTACATCTAGAAAAAGAAAGAAGAGAACAGAAGCAACATCTTGTATTAATTGCGAGTTGTCAAACATTCGAACGGTTCGTTCACGACTCTGGACAGCAACCGGTACCGGAGAAACGGAACCAAACCCCATGACTTTTGGATGCCTGTTAGAAACAAAGGAAAGACAGAAAAATGCTTTCATCGAGAACGCCGCGACCGACCTTGAAAACAGCATGACCCCTCCCGCCGTACCCGCATATATCGGATAAGCAATTCCTGCCTCGTTACCAGAACGAGAAGTCGTTCGTTATCCCCCCACATTGGCGAGGGAGCATGGCTTCCAGCCCCCAAACGCGTGGCCCATCCAAAACCTCTCCGCCTACCCAAAGATATACGGCGCTCTTTACTCTGGGGATGAGGATAAGCTCACCGGAGAACCGAATCGACAAATCGAAGAGAATGTCTCCGTGTGTGTGTATCTGTTTGTGCGTGCAGGGGGCCTGAGACGGATCACGTGACCTCCGACGGTCCCGGTCCAGTCCTGGTGGCCTTTGCGGCATACGAATCACCTGCTTTGGCGGCACACGGCTCGCGGACCTCGGTGACCTCGAAAGGGCATATACACTATATACGTTCTGACTCAGATGATGCTGCTGGCTTAGGTTTCGCCAAAGCCAAGGAATGGCTCGGTCGGGCTTTGCTGTCGCCCGCGGTGCGCCGAATATAGGTGGCCCATTGGGCAAGAAGACGTAGTCTGCCATCCATGCCTCGGATCAGGTCCCTGCGAAGCGGTCTCTGTTTTGTAGTGTGTGTCAACGTTTTTGTTTTCGAAGCTTCTCCTTTTCTTTTTTTTTTTTTTATTTGGACTGCAGGGACTCGAGACAGGACTGCATTGGAAACACATAAGACGACCGGAATGGGTCGGGTCACTTTTTTCGGCGGTGGCGGCGGTGCTACTTATACGTATCGCGTGATTTTGCCGCATCCCAAGTGCGATAGTCTATTTGATCGTGTCTCAGGCTTAAGGGAAGTGGAGGGCGGCGCGGGCAGGTTCGAAAAGAAGCACGTCTTAAGTAGGTCAAAACCCAAATTTACTGTCTCTGCGGCGGACAACGAGAAACGATAAGGCTGCTCGTCGACACAGAACCGTTGCGGCGCAATGATCATATTTATAAACGAGCCGGCTAAGCCTCTGGTTTACTTATTCGGAGCATGTCGGTAACAACGGCGTTAAAGAGAATGGGGTCAGTGGTTCGCGCATGGTAACCTGCAGTGTGACACGGAGAAGCGTGAATGCAAATCTACCCAAGACAACAGCAGCTTTAGAAAGATATATAAGCTGCGGTTAATTGTAGTCTGACTTGTGATCAGTATTAAAAATACAATAAAGGCCTCTCTAAACGGTGATCTTCTCGTTCAAACCAATCATGCACTCTAGGGTCTAGGCATGCATGCCCACCGACGGGGTCCTATAGTGGCCACCGATATGAGTGGGAATAAAAGATAATGGGTGCTTATAGTTTGTTATGGCTGTCTTTAGTACTGCGAGAAATGAAGGAATGGCACGTGTGAAAATAATGAAGAACTGTGTGTTCGATGGCACTATCAGCTGAGACGTAAGGCCGCCGATACATTGCCAAGGCCGAACCAGAGGCTCCATGTTTATTACCTTCCTGTAGCGGTACAACATAGCAGATTGTACGAACGTGTTGTGCAAGGAAAAAGGGCCTGAACTGTGTAATATGTCAATGTTACATCTCTCAGATTTACATGTAATGTGTTGTAAGTGAGCCCGCGGCTTCTAACGCGTTACGTTTGAAGTAACGGATTATCATTTTAAGTGAAGAGAGCCCTGTCAGGAAAGGCAATTAGTCACCCTTCCTATCGATTCAATACAACGCCAATCATCTCCTTATCTAGAGCTCTTGAAGGAGAGCGTTACTGCCTGACAACCCCTGAAGGAAAGAAACGCGAAAGACTTGCTGGAAGTGCGCATACTATACTATGACGTGTTTATCGCACAACGTGTACATGTTTGCAAGTACGGCCTCTGTGCGCCGCCATCTTGCAGACGGCGTGTGTAGACCGTCTGACAGTCAAGTCTCGCTAAGGCGTGCCCACGGTTGCCAGACTGGCGCCCAAAAAAGAGGCATTTTTTTCATCCATGGTGGCCAGACTAGCTTTTGAAGTGTGGCTGGTCGTAAACGTCTATGCACAATTCTATGATAGCAACAGACTTTTTCAAAAATTCATCGAGCAACATTGGCGTTCGCCATTGCTTGGACGCAAAGCGCGTGATTGGATCCCGAGTCCTCGCCGAAGGGTGACGCAGCGCTCGTTTTCAGTGCGAGCCGAGCCGAGGTCACGCCGAACACTGACGCAGGACTCGTGTCCAAAAAATTGGGCTGTGGGGATATTTATACAGCGTGTAGTTGGTCAGCCATTTTAAAGTTGCGACGAGTCACTCGCTGTAGATGAGCAATTTAGCCAGTGCAGTACAACCGCTAGCCTGGGGTCTTTAACGTGCACCACGCAGTAGTGATACACGACCGCACGCCGGTACGATGCTCATCCAGATCGAAACGGGCAGGGGTGGGGCTCGAACCCCGGATCCCTGGTTCTGCAGCGCGAGCTTTCGCTCCACGCGCGTCGAGCTGGGTGTGCGCTTTAGCCCACTCGGCCACCGATCCTTTTTTTTTTCTTTATTGCAAAGGTGAGTATCACAAGTCACATAACATCAAAATTGCACTGCAAGACTTTTACAGGGCATATTGAAAAGCGCGCATTTCACGAAGCACTTTACACATGCCAAGCCACTCGGGCTTGAAATCGTGGGTGGAAAAAACACTTTCCACTTGCTCAATTAGGCTGAAGAAATAGAAACGCACTTGTTTCGCATTGACGTCGGCATGCCTGACTGCCATGCGCGATCGCCATATGCTACAAAGTCCCAACAGAAAAAACATATCGTATGGGACACAGTCATCGTTAGTCACGTTCAAGAAACGGATGCCTGAAGGGGAAATGCTCAATTGCTTTTTCAAAGTGCGCTGGAGCACGTCCCAAAAAAAAAAAACTGCGTCCCAGCAAAATATGAACACATGTTCGATGGTTTCTGGTTGTTTGCATAAAAGACAGTCAGTCGACCATGGCACATCTACGCCTCTTTTCTTAAGCCACGCTTTCACGGGCAAAGTATTGGTGTGCAGTTTGAAAAAAAAAATGTCTTTACAGAGGGTGGAACACACATACGTTTAACGCGCTTCAACACATCCTCACCGCCTTGACAAACGACACTCCGGTACAGCGGCGTTGGGAAAATACTTGTCAACAAATCGCGAGCAAGCTTCTTTCTGTTTACTCCAGACAGGTACTCAAAAGAAAAACGGGTAGACAAAAAGTGCAGCGTTTCGACAACCTCCCTTTTCGTACAAATCATGAAGGCTATGATGCAGCGCTTGCCTTGTCGCTCTTCCACCAGTTCTGGAAACCAGGCGTTGCCGCCTTACTCGGAGTCGCGGCGTCGCCGGTCCTCCGGGGGTGCGTTCAGCACCGCCTTGAAACGGCCCCGCTTGTTCTTCTCGAACCCCCACCAAGGGTTAGGGGTGAGCGTCGTGTCAGCCTTCGGGGGCGTATCCTCGAGGCCGCGCTTGGTAGAGTCGGTGGTTTCGTCCATGTCGTCGTGGCGCTCGGAAGTCGTTTCGGTCGTTGAAGGACGGGCCGTGGGGGTCTCGGAGCCCTCAGGCGATGTCGGGGCTGAAGCCGGGGGACCGGAAACAGGCTCCGGAACGTGAGGGGCTGACGTGTCCTGTTTTGTCTCCACGGCGCCTTCCCCGGAACCGTCATCCCCGGCAGGCTTCCCTTGTTGCTCTGTAGACGGTAGGGCGTCGAACCCCGAACCACGCGCAGCTTTCTCGGCCTCTTCAGTGTCCATCGTGAACGCCGTATGCTCCTCCAGCCCCTGTACCTCGGTGACGCCAGCGTACGTCTTCATACATTCTTCTTTATCGTGGCCGAAGCGGAAACACTGTGAGCACTTCGGCACACGACACTCCCGTCTGATATGCCCGGCACGCTTGCATCTCAGGCATACGGGCACTCTGCCTGGTATGATAATGAGGGTGTTCGCGCCGTGAAGCCGCAGCTGGTGAGGCATGTCGTCAGGGGTGAGGCCACTCTTCAGCGTCATGCGAACAAAACGCGTCGTTGATTCGATTCCTTGGAACCCCTCGACTCGCCACATCTCCCGGCCGACTTCAATCACCTTGCCGTACGGTTCTAAAAGTCTGCGGACGGCGTCGTCGTGAACGTGATAAGGAACCCAGTGCAAACGCACACGTACCTCGGTTGTGCTCGGGTCGATGATGACGCAGCGCAGGTTCTTCACGACGAGCTCCTTGCTGCTCACCAGGCGTTCCTTGGCCTCCGAAGTACGAAGCGTCGCTAGCCACACATGGTTCATCTGAAAAGCGCCGAGCGCTACGATGTCGTTCAAGACGGCAATACGTTTGAGTTCCTCTCGGAAGTCCTCAATCCGGTACGGGCGACCCTTTAGGTCGCAGTGCAGGAGCACAGAGTTTAAACACGTAGATCCTGTAGGCATAGGTGGAAGGACCACCTTGTACTCGTTGGACGAGGACGCGTCCTCGACAACAAAAGAACCGCGGCCGCCCGGGGCCGTTTTCGCCGCTCCTGAGGAGAGCATGATTATGCGACCGTACAGTGCGAACACCGGAAGCAGAATCCGGCCACCGATCCCCCCGACTCGTGTCCAATACATGCTCTGAGTATGCTATCAAGCAGTGGCAGACAGGCGTTGACGCGGACTTTTGAAAAGTGTCCATCCTCAGAAGAGAAACAACCTACGAGACCTGGTCGGGCAAACGTTTGCCCTCGTAACACCATGCGAACCAGAAGAAAAGCCGTCTACAATCGTCCTGTTGCAAAACCGCATCAGGCAACATTGACGTCCGATACGTGTATTAGGAAAGGCATCGCTTCCTACCCGGTGCGTATGACCTTATCCGAGTCCACACCGAATGCTGAGGCTGTACTCGCGTTCAGTAGGTGCTCAGAGTACATGCTCAAAACATTACAGCCTCGGATAACTTAGGCGCAGCAGCTGCCAGATGGCGTGCTCTTTTGAAAAGCCTCTAGACTCGTGGACCAGTTACCGTGGCTATGCAGTCAAAGCAACGGGGGCGCGTGCTTGAACGCCGATTAAAGCTATACGCGACTCCAGAGACCTACAGGGAACGCCACTATCGTGCAAATATGGCGGTCTAATCCAGGTCGTGCCTTGCCATGTGCCAGCTCAACGCACAACGCTGGGGCATCAGCAAGCGAGCATTGGACTCAAAAGGGTCTTCCCCGCTTCTTATCCTCCCCGTTTCGAACCTGCGGAGTTGTGTTGGCGTAAGCGAGCTTCCAGAGGCTCGACTTTCTTTGAGGAAGCGAGGAAAGGACTGCCTACATGTCCTTTCACGGTGCTGATGAACACGCGGAATGTCTGGTTCACGCGGTTGCGTAGGCTGCGTGCAGAGCAACCTGGGAACATTCTGATATTACAGTTACGACAAAGTCACCGGGACAACTCTTCCATCGCGAGAACCACTGACAACATATGTAATCACGGAAGCCACAAGAGACGAGCAGAAATCGCGAAAGGGCCTGTTCCGGCAAGTTCACTGGCTTTCCGCAAGGTGCCGTCCGTTTTTCCGGGGTCGCGAATAGACGCGCCATCTTCCTCTTGTTGAACATGTTACAGAATGTCGTCCACGAGTATAGGGGGTATTCACTGGACGCCATATTTGAGGGCTATGTTGAGAGCGCATGCACAGAACGAGCTCACATTACTAGGCTCATAAGACCGGCAATCTTGATGGTGTGGAATGCACGTTGCAAAAGAACTGTGGAAGCTCGCCGTCAGCACGCGCTCAGCAGTCGCGCACACAGCTATGGCCGCCAGTGAACACTCCCTATACTTACAGGTCCTCAACCCAGCGTGCGATCTCCTCAGCCCAGCACGCGCATGTTCGTCGCTTCGGGAAGCGAGCAAATCACGCGCCATGCCCACGAACACTAAAAATGAAACCGGCCAGGAGCGTTTTTTTCTTTTCAAAGAGTTGTGTTCACTATTTCACCAGCCCAAACGTAGCTTTGGTTCGTGTGCGCATCAACGCCGCCTCTACGGCTCCATATCCCTCCAGTCGCGCTCGTGCAGGGCCTCCCAATCACGCCGTGTCCCGATCGAATGCCAATTCGATGATTGAGGCAAGGTCGTTCACACGGCCCTGAGGAAATCCGAACGGGCCAGCCCCTTCGATTAGGAGTCGCAGTTAGTGCGAGCGCGAGGCGCTGCTGCGGCCGAGCGGGCCACTGACCGGCCTAGCCGTCGGCCACTGCGTCTCTGGATCCAGAGCGGGCGCTCATTCAATAAGCAGCAGAAACAAGATCAACGTGCGGCCGCGCCCTGCTTTTCTGCCGCCGCGTTTTTCTCGGGGCAGCGCCGCGGGCGACAGGGCCTACAAACCCACACGGAGCGGAGGAGGGCGCAACTAAGGCCGCCGTAAAAGAGTGTTTTTATTTTTTTTTTTTTTTAAACAGCAGTGTCACATCGATTGCATTGACATTGAGGTTGCGGTCGTCAATGCGATGAATCAGAGCGGAGGTCGTTCCTGCGCCTTCGCAAATTGTTTTTTTTTCTCTTTTTTTTTAACATATTCTCTGAAACAAATGTTTACGCGCTGTGTTACGGCCTGTAAGAAGGCGGATGGGGACGCTTTTTCATCACCATAGTCTATACTTCGTCTCACCTTAGCATGGACTATTGTTAGCCGCGCGTGCCAAAAGCCCGAACTAGTTGCTTTGGATGAAGCTTCGGCGGCTGCATGAGCGCTCGTGCAGCGAGTGCTCCAGTCAAGGCACTCGAAGCTAGCCGCTCGCGCTTGCACAGCCTTCGCAGTTAGTCCGTGCTAAGGTGAGATGAAGTATACACCTTTGCAAGTGGGATCCCGTCTTAACCTCGAACCGCGCACCGCGGTCAGGCGGGCCTACTCTCCAGCCAGGACGTTCGCTGCTTATCGAACAATGTTGCCAAGCGTTTCTTGCCGAAGCATACACCACTGAGCGCAAGAATAAATTAAAAATATATATATTTATAAAACATGCAGGTGTTCTCTTCGACTGCAAAAAAGCACAAACAGTTAAATAAAATACGTAAACCAGCAACAAATCGAAAAATTAGAAAAATATCTATACTTCGTTTCACTTTATCTGCGAGCGAAGCCAAAGCTACAAGCGCGAGACCAGCACTTTTTGCGTTTCTCCCCAGCTCGCGCGCTCGAGCGAAGCCGGAACGTACGGAGCTTTCGTGCTCGCGCTTCCAGCTTTGCCTTCGCTCGCACCTAAGGTGAAACGAAGCATAGAGTCTCAAAGCTTTCATAAGAAAGCGCCAGAAGCCGCATGGCCATTGCATCAACGATGGCTGCGCTCGCGGCAGCTCTTGCTTCCACGACGTGCTGGAACAGAGGCTGCGATCGTTAAAAAGTCAGAGCTCTGCAACCCTTAAACATGACCCGTCCTACAATATTTGATGCTACGAATCTGAGTGGATACCTCCCCCTGCGTTCCGAAACAGTAAGTGTGTCGCTAATCCAGGCCGTCGGCGACACAGCAGACGCCGCCATCTTGTCATCGCGCACCCCAGTGACGTGCCCCTGGCGCACCCCAGCATGGCGGAAACGTTAGGCGGCGCCAGCATCGCCCAAAATGGCGGCGCACAGGAGCCCTTCTTGCAAACGTGTATAGTCTGAGAAGGAAACCTCGCCTTCCTATTTTGACGTATTGGAGCTTGCCGTGCACGCGCGCGTGAGAACAGGTGTAGCGACGATTCATGCCGTGTATTTGAGAAGCATTAAGCCGGGGTCATTTATCGTTCAAACGACAGTCTGCAAACACGAGTCACCACAATATACGTGGTTCGAATGCCGCGTTCCCAAGTTTCCCTTGAATTTTCATTGCCACGCGGCATTCGAAGCACGGATACCGCGGTGACTCCAATTCAAATCTTTATGCGGACTGTCACTGTTTGCATGATGTATGCTGTGTGACCCCGGCCCCACTCGCACAGTTAATACATCATACAAAAGACATTCTGCAGACACTGCCTGAGGCGCGCGCTTCTAACTGTCCTGTAACATTGGTCATACAAAAACAGACATGTTCGAAGCAGACATATGTAAGAAGCGAACATGCTTCGAGGTGATGTGATTGGTCTGAACCATATATATAGGAGCACCTTTCGGTGGAGTCAAAAGTAGAAACAGAACAAGAGCAAAATAACTTTCAGAGCGTGAGCACACACCTCATTTTCATTCGGACCACCGTTGGCTTGTCCAGCTGAAATATAATGTGTACTTTGCCTTCCAACTTCCGGGCGACATTTCTTTAGCATCCATTGCACGGCAGGTTTGATACCTCACAACGCATAACTATACTTTGTTTCACCTTAAAGGATACTGAACCGAAATTTGAAATTTTCAAATTTCGTTCGGAAATGGGTCAAGCATGACGTGTAATAACCGTAATTCATAATCGCAGGTTTGTATTTTGAACGATTGGCTATATTTTTCGTTCCAAACGGTGCACTCGAGCGAGCGCTCGAAGAGAAGCGAACGGAGGGCGCGATGCGTCATGGGATATCCGGCGCAAACAAAAACAGAAAGAAAAGTTTCCCCGCATTCGTGACGTAGCAAGGCTGGCGGGATTATGAGCTTTGCCCTTGGTGGCGTTGTCAGCGTTGTGGTGGTGTCAATAGCGTCATCGCGTTACAACCGAGCCGTTCGAAGTGCCCGTGGGGTGACGAGCGTGTGGCTGGCCCAAGAAGCACGTAGCTTCCACAGCACTGTCAGCTTAGGGCTGAACGGGGTGGGAAAGCAACTTTTGTCCGAGTTTTGAGCGACTGGCTAATCTTCTAGGGGAGAATGGCTGCATCCGGCTGCACAAACGAGGGTCCGAGAAAGAGGAGAGTCCACCCTTTCCGTCTTCTTGGACTGTTTGGTTCAATTCGCGATTTGTGAGTTGGGGAGGAAAGCTAAGAAGGAAAATGTTGAAATGCCAAAGAGCGGCGCTGCGCCAGAGGAATCTGCTACGTCACGACTACGTAGCAGATTCCACAACGTTGCTAGACTACCTCCCAAATAGGCTCCGCATGCATCCACCAGGTGCACATTGGAAGATCGTTTATTTAGCTTTAAAATTAGTTTTCTTGTGCCTTTCAACGGAAGACTGGTGTTTTTGAGGTTAGGGTGCAACATGCAACACATTCAAGCTAGAAAATGAGCGCTGAAATTTCGTTTCCCTACACCTTTAAAACAAAACACAAAACATTAAATCGCCTCAGTGTCTCTGAGCCAACGCAGTGGCCCACGAATCCATATTTGTCGGATTTAAATAACAAACGGAGAACAAATCTGAATTTCGGTTGCACGTCAAATGATGGGACCAATCCGAGAGCGCCTA
>JAZHYW010044179.1:0-20453 GCA_037355805.1 Ixodes ricinus | reverse complement strand
AACTATCGAACAGTGTTTTATTCGAAACTTCGAATATTCGCACTATAAACGTAAAAATGGCAACTTTTTTTTTTTATGGGCTGGGGGAGGGGGGATTAAGTGTATTAACACTTTCCCAAGACGGCTTTGAATTCACAAAATGAAGCTCGCCTTGGCGACTCGCCGGGCTAAGACGCTTCATCTCCCTCAGTCGGGGCGCCTCCAGGCTCGGATCGAGTAGAGTAGGACTGAGAGTCAGAGGACCCGGTCCCGGGCCGGGCATCAAACAGTAGGCCCGTGCAGGGCTCCTAAGGACGAGTGTGTGCAAGCCCGCTAAAGATAACCTCGCCTGTATGCAGTAGGCGGTTGAGCCTGGCCGTGGTTAATGGCTGATGTTTGTCTCTCAGGTGGGACCGCGTCACAAAAAGAAAATAAAGCTTTCCGCCGGCGGTTTCACACCGCAGATTCTGCGACATGCGTCGTCACCGCAGTTTGTGCTCGGCAAACTACAGACGTCTGTGGAAAAGTACAACGCACAATTGTGTATACAGCAAACTTTCCTGTGCGACGTTGTAAGGCAGTCTAGGTGCTTTCCGCGGTGTTCCTGCGACACAGTGAAAGCGAACGCGCTTCCTTTATTATTTGCTTCGCACGATAATGAGCACGAATCAGACGCGAGACGTGCTGATGCAGCGTTGCGGGGCTGCAGCCCAGTGGAAGCTATATGCTTTCAGTCACTGACAGAAAAGCGGGGTGTGGCTTTTTATGTTAATTCACGTTTCTCGCTTCGTAATTGGTTTCTTAGTGTTCTCATCGGTCAAATAAGTACGCTCATTTGGCTCTTCAGCGATAATGAGATGGACGGGACTCGCTACGCCCTGCGTTTCTTTAAGTCGTCGGTGAACACGTCCTTCATCACACATGTCGTTCTACCTTCAATTTTCCGTGAGACGCACGAATACGCTTCATCACATGACGTATCTATTACTCTTCACAAAAAAACAATGACGCCTCGCAATTTTGCTAAGTTCCCCAGGAAATAGCGAAAGAAAAAATGTCGAGGATGCTGTAGCTAGCGGAGAGGATTTTCCCGAAATACGCTACGGGTGCGCTAACCCGATAGCTGAACGAAACGTGCTCAGAACCTGGCAAACGGATTCGCAATAAATCTTTCGCCAAACACACGTACTAAACTAATCCATAAGGATACGGTATGGCATACCCTTATCGATCGCTTTAATCCGGAACGGAACAAGGTTTACATTTTGACGAGTTGTTCGGGAAGCGTGCAACGAGCCATATACTGCTGCCGACGTGGAGATTCGTGTACGATCGTGTCGTGAAAAACGGCTCCACCGACGCGATGTCGCACGGTGGCGGGAACCCCGGAGTACGGCCGCTTACAGAACTGCGCACACCACATCCGTCTTCCATTCTGACACGGGTTTTTGCGTCTCTTCTTTCTTTTATTTTCTCATCATGCAGGGGGCAGTGTAAAGACGGACGTGCGTTGAATATATTAGAAGTGGGAGAAAAGACACCGCGCTGCAACAGAAATAACGACCAAACATATCTTCCCGTGTGAGTTATCTGTTGGGCTCACTAAACAGTTCCACTCTTTCAACCTCCGTTCCGCGTTTTTTTTTCTTTTTTTTTCTTTTTGCGTTTGTATACATATTTTGCGGATTATCGTTCGCGACCCCAAAGACGGCTACACATTCCCAACAAAAGAGTACACAGCTTCTGTATTTCGTGAAAGCTCGGATACCGTCGAATATGCGCCCTAAAGGTACGTGGTTTATAATATCTTTCGAGCCCCTTTTACATCTGCGCATTATTGAATTAATGTTGCGTTTTATCAGAACGCATTCACGTAATGCAAAATCAAAACAATTTGCAAGGCCAAAACGAAAAAAAGACGGAACAGACAGGCAATGTGCGGAAATATGCATGGAAGTTTCTTTATATCTATATATAATGTTTTGTTTTTATTTCCTATCACATGTAATGGTGGGGTTAAGAGAAAAAAACGCGCTTAACAAAAACAGTACTAGACATGAAAGAGTAATCGAAGCGACTGCAGATAACGCCATGTTACATTTTCTGTCAATAAAATATAAAAATAACCCAGAACCTCACAATCAGCTAGCAAGTTGCGGACCTCCACCAACTAAAAACTGAAACACGCTGCACATTTTTTTTTACGTTGCAAAGTTAACGTATAGACAATTCTTTTTTCTTTTTTTTTGTGGCGGCCGTTATGTTACTGGGAGTTTACTACGATATTTCGACTTCATAGAACGGGTAATTGTTATTGACTAAAGCCCAACAAACTATATGCCATCAAATATCAAGCTTCTACAAAAGCACACGAATGTCCCTTTAAGGAGTGTTCCCACTGCACCGTTTCCCTACGTTGCCTTATGTTACGGGAGCTTACGTCGTATAAAGCGTGGCAACCAATTCAAGGAGTAGCTTTGCACGCGACGTTCGAAGCATGGGTGTACCGGTGACTCCTAATGTAACGCAAGAGAACGCAAGTAAACGCCCCTGTGTGAATGGGCCTTTGATCCCCAGCAAGGTCACAACTCACACGGTTGCAGTAAGAACTACCTTTTTTTCTCCTTTTTTCATCATTCGGCAACTACTGTTGAGATGCAAACTAACGTAGGACTCGGGTACTCGGACTTATCGTCAGCGGTTGTAGTCATCTCTGCATCTCAAACCCACGGTTGACACTTTTCCAGGTCCTATATATGTATAAAAAACGAAAAAAAAAATTCATTATCACCACTAAGACAAAACAAAACAAAAAAACGGCAGGGCGCTTTTTTAGGATGCACGACCTCCAGCAGGCGTGCCTACCGCATTGCTTTGGTTGCGCGTGGCCGCCCGAAGTTCACGAGAACGTCCAAGTGCCATCGAAGGAAGGAAGCTCAGCGCTAGAGGTGGGACAACCGAAACACCTCCCAGCCGTTCTACTCCCGTCAGTGACCGCAGCTACAGACCCGAGATCACGGAACGCTCAGGAGCCCAAGAGGGAAACAGCCCACAAAGGCACTTCCGGAACCCCACGCACTTTCGACGAATCCATTCGGCCTCGAAAACCCACACGTTGAACGGCAGAGCTCCCTTCACCTTCCAAGCTCGGGTAACCTCGAGGCTGATTAGCGGGAAAAAAAATAATAATCGACCCACGCGCAGACTATAGCCCCAGCCCAGCAAAACAATGCTTACACGTAACCCCGACAGATTATCTGGCCGCATCTTCCAGGAACGACCGCGTTTTCTCCGGGCGCAGTGCACGATCTTCTCCGCGGCCGGATTCTCCTCCAATTTGGGCCTGCTCGCGGTGGCGACGCCCGTGTGCGGATCCCGCTATGCAACGGGCGATGGGCGAACGCGCATTCGTGACTGGTCGTCGACCCGGCGGCGGCGGCGGCGTGCCTCCGCGCCGAAGTGCACGGCAGGAGGAAGAGCCCCGTCCTTGACCGACCTTCTTGTCCGTCCGCCGCGGCGGCAGCAGGAGCCCCCGGCGTCGCCGAAGAGGAGCCCGCGATGCTGCGCGAGCGGCTTGGGCAAGAGACGCCCGGGCGCCTGGACGAGCATCCATCAAGCTACGGCCAGCCGTGGCTAAATTGCTCGCGCGCCACGCAAATTTGGCTCGCGATTGCACGAGCGCGAAGGCGGGAAGAAAGGAGGGTTCGCTCGCCCCGTCCACCGGATACCGCGGTCGTTTCTTCGGCGGGCCACACGGTTTTTTGTTTTGTTTTGTTTTCTGGGCAAGAGATTTTCCGGTTGGGTATCTATCTGGCATTGCAGAATCCTTGATGAGAGTCTCGTCCCGGAGGAAGGAGAGTGGAAGGGCAGGAAGCCTCGTGCACGAGGTCACGCGGTGGGACGTGGGCGGATAGGATATTATGCGGCAAAACAAAGCGTCCCTCGGTTCATTCGGAGAAGTTAGAGCGAGGTGGTCACATTGAGCTCGCTGAGAGGAAGCTGTTTAAACACAGGCGCGATCGAGGATTCGTGCGATAATCGTCGCGTCAACATTGGGGCTATCGAAGTGTCTACTCCCCGCCGAGTTTAAGAACAGCAGCGCGTAATATGCTCTGCGTCAATTCTTTTGTGCTGCAGTGTTTAAGGATAGCGCAGCTTCTGCAGCGCTCCAACTCGTCTCTTTTGCAGGAGAGCTAGCGCGAATGAGACAAGATGAAGCCAGGTGCTCTCGCAGCGGCGCGGGGTTGCAGCACTGTGAAAGCTAGGCTAGCCTTGTCAACGTAGCACAAAATAATTAACGCCGGGTGCTACTCAGTGGATTAGTGTTATGATGCTGCGCTGCTTCTGCGTATAGTGTGACTATTATTAATTTAAAAGTTATACCAAACGTGCGTACGGGAAAGTCTGATATTGATAAAGTAAATAATCCGTTCACATACTCGTTGGAGCGCAGGAAGAAGAACAAGTTACAGTTAACCGAACACCCTCTCTTTGATACAACCGATATTAAATATCAACTTGGACCTTCGAAAAAGAAAGTGCCTGGCGGCTAAATAACCACCGAAAGAAACCGAAAAGCCCGTCCAACGTAGGGCCCAATTAATTGATTTTCCCGCTTTTGCACGCGAGGAATGCAATACATTTTACTCCCATGCCCGCAAAACGAAAAAAAAAAGAAAAAAGAAACTTTCCCGACCGGTATCAAATTTCGCCTTCCTCCGAGACGGCGAGAAGCGGAAGATGAGCAGGGCGGGGAGCGCCCACATTAAATCTCCGAAACAAAATTAGGCCCTCGCTGCGCTCCAGGTCCACCACGCCTCAACGGGACGAAGGAAGAAGATGGCCTTCCTCGGCGTCTCCCTTCTCTCCCTCTCCCGTCGAGCAACTTCCTCCCACTTCCTCGCGTCAAGTCAGGCTGGTTCTGCATCCTCTGAGACACTCGTAGCTCGGCTGCGCCATCTCTTGCGGGGTAGCGGTGTAGCCGCGAAGGAGACGCTTGTCGTGTTTCCGGCGTCCATAGAGAGATGGCGCGCTCAGCGGACGACCTCGTGCGCGCGTGAAATGAACTAAATGCGTGTTTACGCGTCTTAACGAAAATTATGTTTTTGACTATACTTCGTTTCAGCTTGGGTCCAGACGCAGCCGATGCTACAAGCACGAGCGTGTGGCCCTGAACAGTGCCTGTACTGCACGAGCGCGCGTGCTTGGCAGGGACGCTGGAAGCCCGGAGCTCGCGCTTGTAGCATCGGCTGCGTCTGGACCCAAGCTGAAACGAAGTATAGGGTTCCCAATGGACCAATCTATACTTCGTTTCAGCTTGGGTCCAGACGCAGCCGATGCTACGAGCGCGAGCGTGTGGCCCTGAACAGTGCTTGCATTGCACGAGCGCACGTGCTTGGCAGGGACGCTGAAAGCCCGGTGCTCGCGCTTGTAGCATCGCCTGCGTCTGGACCCAAGCTGAAACGAAGTATAACTAAGCGTTCGGCGCATGCGTGATGCCGCCATAACTTTAGTTCAGAGGAGGCAAATGGCAGTGCACGAGCAGGCCCGTGCTGTCTATACTCTGTTTCACCTTATGATGTACCGCAGGAAAGGCTACAAGCGCGAGCTCCTTTGCTCTAGGGCACATCTCGGCGGCACAAGCTCTCGTGCGTTAAGCGTAGCTCCCAACGCTATGAGCTCGCACTTCTATGCTTGTCTGCGGTACAACATAAGGTGAAACGGAGTATAGTACACTGCACGCGCAAAGCTCCAGCGAGCTTGTCGCACGTGCAGAAATACTAAAGTTCCTTCGATGGATTCCGGCAGCGGTGGCGTAGCCGAAATAACAGGTGAGATTGGTCGACTGGAGCTGGCGAGAATGAAATAGTTGAGAAAAAATGCGAGTACAGGGTAAGCAAATAATGTAGACAGCAGTTTCTTCCACGTTCGAACCTCACTGTTGCAAAGAAAGCGCGTGTCGATGATCTTCCAAATTCATCGGTCCCAGGGAACCAGAATGCAAGATTGGTTACGTAATGCCTCAGCGGCAAGCGGACGTCGTGACTGCTGGTCGTGTTCGACTCCATGCCCACGAGGTGGAAAAGGCATGTATACATGGAGTTCTGACTCACCGGTTGATGCAGGAAGTCGTGGAGCGTGTACTTGACCGCGCCCTTGCTCATCTTGCACAAGGTCACGAACTGGGCATCGTGAGCCTCTTTGTCCCTCAGCACTCTGCAATCAAACAAAGAGAATTTACGATGATAGGTTTGCACCAGTGTGTCGATCGCTTTTGGTTTAGTATAGTTTATGGCGCGTACACGCGCAAAGCAGCGTTGACTACACTAAAGGTGCGAGCGCAAGCAGCTTTCATTAGCTTACATCCATCGGATTATTTGACTTTATTGTACTTCATCTGTGGATTCTAGTGTTGTGGAGTCACGATGGCTGAAGTACAGCCTTAGAAACTGGTTGGTTTGCACGACTACTAATTCTATTGCAGCAGCTTGCACAACGACGACCTCGTGATGTTGCCTTTGGTAAGGACATTCAACTTGGGTGAGTGAGAGAAAGGAAGACAAATAGGGAACGTCCTTATTAAAACATAGAGGTTAGGTAGAATATATATAAAGGAAATCAGGGATTAATAAAAGCTGGGCCGGCTTGCTAGAAAAGCGTCTCAGCTGAGACCGGGTGGAAGAAAGCACTGCAAAGGCTGTGGCGGGCGAACGTCTTGAGACGCGGTTTGAGTCCTGCTCAGCTCGTGCGCTGGCTTTGGTAGTGCTTTTTTTCACCCGGTCTCAGCTGAGACGCTGTTTCTGGCAAGCAAACCCAGAAGTTCTTTTTAATTACGCATACGTTGAACGGCGTCCATCTACAAGTCAGGAGGAAGTCGTCCTCAGAACGTCATTTATCCCACTTGGAATCAGCTGACCAATTTACTGGGTTTTTTTAAAGTTAATTTCAGTTTTAACAAGGAGAGAAAACATAAGCAAGCAAGAAGAACCATGCAGTGTTACAATAAACAGCGAAGTTAACGGACACACATTAACGCCCCGTCACAGGACACCAAAGAGCGGTGCACTAACGGAAAACAATAATTAAAAGAAGTTGAACATTAAAAAAAGACACACACACACACGATAACAATACGATCGTCTGCGTGAAGGGCTGTTTAGATGGCGCGTTAGATCAGTTAGTCATAAATTACTACGTAACTAAAAAAACTCACTGCGAGCAATAACCCACGTGCTTCTCTACCCTAATTGCTATTTACATTCAGGCCAGGGTGGAGAACAAAAATCAATACGATTTAAATTGAGATTTAAATCCTGATTGAAATCGCGATTTAAATCAAACCGGCTTTCCTAAGAGGATTTAAATGAAACCTTTCCCGTCAAAATTATCCCGGAAATATTTTTATATTTTTGGTTGTATATCAATTTATGCTCTCTGCGTGCATTCGTTTTGTATTTAGAGCAATGAATCACCAAGCAAGAAGGACTAATACCAGGCTGAACACGAGCACGAAGCAGTGGTATTTTGAGCAAATCGGAACGTTTCGCCTTCTTTCTACCATTCACTTCGTTCGTCAGTTACATACATCCTACTGCAAGACTAGAAAAGTAATGTCCTATTGCAAGAAAAACAGAACACGATAGAAAAAAATGAAAGCCGTTTATAACTTCCTGTAACACCGCATTAGAGCGCAGCTCTTGAGGAGGAAGAGGGAAGGGTACTGGGGGGATGGGACAAGTGACCTCGGCGGGGGGGGGGGTCACGTGACGATGCGGATGCCGATGACGTCATCAGTGACGTTACTGATGACGTCATCACTGACGATGACGATGCCGATGCCGATGACGTCATCAGTGACGTCACGCGTCCCATAATGCAGCGCGCAGTTACGCCGACGCCGACGCCGGTCAAGCCGGAAACGGGCGCCTAAGAGCTGCGCTCTAAAAGCAAATACAGACTTTTCACACACTTAAAAATTTCAAGCTGTCTTTTTTCTACAAGGCAGAATTTACTGAATAAATATGTGTTCATTAAACTGTGCTTTACATTTACAGTAATTCTTTCTTCCGCATTGCTTTCAGTGATCTGACAGGCTGATCAATCAATCTGTCATGTTTAAAAATACACTCAGTGATTAAAACCCCCTCTTTTATGACTACAGTGATTTAAATGAATTTAATCAGATTTAAATCAAATAAATTTGATTCAAATAAAATTAACCTTATTTAAATTGGTCGCGCACCAGTCACCTAGCTGTGTTTCGAGATTTGTGTTTGTCCTTCTCGTTCCCCTTCTCCAGGGATTATTTTCATCATTCTTGTCCAGCTCGCTTGCAACTTTGCATTTAATAGCATTAAAATCTAATTTATATGATTTTATTAGAAAAAAAAACATTCAGCCTTTCCACCCATGGTGAAGAAGGAAGACCAGCGAAGCTGTACTATGGTGGGAATGAAGTAATGGCCGGCCGCAAGTCGGCAAGCCAGAGTGGAAAGGCTGGAAAGGTTGCGCCATCTATGAGCGACGGCGGCAACCAGACAACCTGCAAGCCGGTTGTCTGGTTGCCGCCATTGCTCATAGATGGCGGTAGCTGTGCAGAGTTTCGTGTCATCATTTGTTTGCTGACGGACACGATAGTGGGGAAACTAGCACTTCACAGCTCCGCAGTAAAAATAATTATTTTTTTCTACTTTGATTAGAGTGAAAAATAAGCCAGGCATGCATCGGCTCGATATATATCGTGTGTTTCTGCGAAGACTCATAAATTTCAAAAAACTTAAATGCCTGAGAAAAAGTGAATCTTTTTGTGGGAACAAATTGTTAGCCACGGCGGACGTTAAAGACTGCAAAATACATACTAATTAGTAATTACCAAAATAATTACCTAAAGTTGGTGGATAAATAATTACCTAAATTTTATATTCTTATCATTCGAGTTTTCGCATTACCGGCCTTGCGGTTGCTGGCACCTCTAGCGTACCTCGCACTTCCCGCCTGCTTTAAGTTGTCTTGAAATTGGCCGATTTAGGGAATTCCGATGGCGCTCAGCAATTTTCAAAATTAAACGATATCTTTATTTTCACCAATTCTTACAAAGTAAACAGTTAATGAGTGAATTCTAGGTAATTATTTTGATAATTAGCATGTTTTTTGCAATCCCCGACACCCGACGTAGCTGTCAATTTGTTCCCGAAATTAGTTTGTTTTCTTTCTCTCTCTCAAACACGCCATTTTTAGGGATGTTTCAAAGTCTTCGCCAAAATGATCTTGTATGTGAACAAGTTTGACCCGGGTGGCCCATAACAGATAAATTATGCATATTAGGTAGAATATAGATGGGCATCTTTGCGAGATAGAGAAGTGCGATATGTCAAAATAGACGCGTGTTAGCTAAACGAATATTTTGGAATACTGTTTCGAACCCAAGTAATGCAAATATTTGCCAGGTCTTGCGAGCAATTTCAGTACGCTTGGGGTGAAAAAGTAAAGCGTATATGAACGGCGTATTCAACTTAACAGCAACCACAGTGTCCGATAACGGTGAATGACTCGCGCGATGTATGGTTTTAATACGTACGGTAGCACGCTGCGCTGCAGGGCCGCCTGGTAGTCTTCGTACTGGCTCCACAGAAGCTTGGAGAAAGCGTTGCCTGCAACGACAAAAACAGAAATGGTACCGTAAGTATACATCATGAGCAACGTAGCAAAGAAGAAACAGCCACCACAAAAGCTTTAGAACGGTAGCCTATACTTCGTTTCGCCTTATTTGCGGGCGGGGCCGAGGCTGAGCGCGAGACCAGCGCTATTAGCGCTTCTCCCCAGCTCGCGCGCTCGAGCAAAGCCTCAACGCGCGGAGCTTTCGTGCTCGCGCTTCCAGCTTTGCCTTCGCTCGCACGTGGGGTGAAACGAAGTATAGTTAGGTTGATATAAGTACTCTCATTATTTATTTTGTATTATTTATTTTGTGCTTGCTGGTGCGCGCTATGAGGTTCTGTCGTGTATAGCACTGTTTGAACATATGTCACAGTTCGTCTTAACGGCCCTAATCATTTTATTTTATCTTTTTATTTTCGCCCGCGAAACGTGTTTAGTCATTATTTTGCTAACGCTGCCCTCGTCATCCCCGGACCCCTTTCATCACCATATACTCCCTTCCCTTTCCCCGCATTCACCCTCATCAACCTACAATAACCCAGGCCCGTGAGACGTGCCCACCGTGAGTGAGGCAAATGTCATCGTCTGGCAAACAAACAACAACCAACGACCAACAACAACCAACCAACCAACCAACCAACCAACCAACCAACCAACCAACGATTCCATCCTTCCTGTTCATTCCTCCTCATGGAATGTCCGAACTTTCACGAGAAAAATTAGAAAATAAATCTTAAGATGAGTAAACCACGAACATTCGACGAACTTCTTTTATTTTCGTAAAAACTGCGGTGAATGAATGGAAGATGTAAACCACGTGATTCTACTATATAGAATGTGGGCAATAGCCACAAAGAAGGTTCCCGTGCTGCTGACAATTGCTAGACGCTTTTTACTGCGCTTTTGGTTAGCAAGCGTTTCGGCACGCTAACCGGAAGCGCAGTAAAAAGCGCATAGCATTCATCTCTCTGTGTGATGTGTATATGGTGTCGTATATGGTGTAGAAGAAGTCTGACCCCCGGCTTAAATGTTCACGTGTCGTTCCCATTTTCATATTTGCCAATTTTATTCATATATTTCATATATTTAAAAGGGTACCCACCTCAAGGCTAATCATAACAAGCGGACGAGTTTCGAGCTTACAATTATGGAATTTCAATGAATGTTCTCTGGCTACAACGAACAGCAGCGTTGTCTCGTCACAAGTACGAGCTTCGAAGCGCTGTATAGTTTACAGTATCACTTTAGAAATATGCAAACGGAACGGTAAAAAGAATTGCGAGTCAACTCTGCCGGGTGAGGTCTGCTGCACGACCGGCGCGCTCCAATAGCAAGTCCGCGTGTCAAAGTCACGCCGAGCTATACTCGCCTAGCGCGAACCACTCGACACACGTGGAACTTTCCATACCCGAAAAGAAACAATACCGGTGCGGTACGATGACAATGGCACGCTTGTTTTATGTTCTGCGCGTCGACCACAGAAGAAGAGACGTGGTGCTCGCGGAGCATATGCAAATGCGAGCCTGACACCAGTCACGAACGTGCACAATGCACGCTTTTCGAGCCAAGCCGCAACGTCGCCCTGCTGCCTACATTGTCCGCGAGCGTTCTGGTGCGACGAGAGATGCGGAACACTTTGTAAATAATCGCGACGTCTTCTCGCCACGCGCTCGCACTTATAAGTCTAGGCTTACTGAACAAAAGGCGGCCTCCACCCATTAGGCCTAATTCCGAACTCGAGCGTAATTGGACGCTACGGAAGCACCCGGACGTGTACGTGCGTCTGCTCAGAAACCGTCTGCTTCTTTTTTTCTTTCTTTTCTTATTTGTTAAGGATTTTCTTACATTGATGACGTTTCAGGGCGAAACGTATACAGGCCTTGTGTTCTGGTGGTTTGGCTTGAAGCCGGACTATGAATGGCTGGCGGCCAGATGCTGCAGGAGAGTTTTGTCACCGAAACGCTCGCTCGCGTGTGGCCAGAGATGAGCGAGCGTAACGCAATTAGAACGAGGACGAGACGACACAATGCCGGGGGATGGCCGACCCTTCTCTTCAAATGGGGTTTGTCCCTCCGACCGACCGCGCTGCTGCGACCCTTGCGAAAGACGACGAGCGCGGTGATGTCGGTCGTTGTCTCACTCGAGGACGTGGACGGGGTCCCCTTTTGTCTCGATCGGGAAAAGAGATTAATAAGCAAGACGAATTTGCCGTCATGGCGGAGTCACTTCATCAAACGCCAATCGGCTCTATCGTCAAGAAGGGTGGCTCGCCGCGTCGTTCTTCAGAAAGAAACCGGCTTGCTTTCGCGAATACGGACTCGCGCCGGACAAAGACTTCATCCGTTTTCCGGACAGCTGGAGCTGTCTGCGACTTGCTGAGCCAACAGTCGGCGAATGCTGCCACCTCGGGAATTGATGATGCTTGCCAAGTTCAACGGAGGAGAGTGTTAAATACGGTTGCGAACAGCTTTGGTTCGCAAGGTGTATACTACACTGAGCGACACTGTTTGGCGCGAACACGACTGCGGCGATTTTTCCGAATTTTTCATCGAAACGGGATTGGCGGGCACCAAGGTTTTACTGCGCATGTTAGTGCCCCATATGGGCTCTTCCCATACTGCACAAGCAGTTTTGTTAACAAACTTTGAATAATATGAAGAAAAAAAGAAATAGCCGATATCCTTTGTTCGTGCTAAACAGCGTCGCGCTGTGTACGCGGCACTTTCCGGATTAGGTGGAGACGAATCTGCGGAACGCTTTCTGGGCATGCGCAGTAGTTCTTTGTTGAGAAATACCAGACGCCGCATATATATGCGTCACCATCCCAGTATCTCAGCAATTTTCTTCTGTTATTAAACGTTGAAAAGGTTATAATATCAACTAGAATAGGATACAGACACAAAAACTTATTAGACGGGTATACACACAAACATAAAAACCCCGAAGAGAAGACATAAAGGAAGAAAAATAAACAAAGAGAGAGAGAGAGACAGAGAGAGAAAGAAAGAGAGACCAGAACATATAACAAATTATAAAAGTGTTTTCTTGTGGGGAATTATACTGTCGTCCGAAGGTGCGTCGCAATCTTTATTATAATTTGCGTTAAACCATAGCCGTCGTAAAAAAGAAATCGGGTTGTGTGTATGTTTATACAAAATAGAACTTAGTCTGCCTCAACGGGCGACTTGTCTCCCAGCTGTAGATGAGCAATTTAGCCAGTGCAGTATAACCGCTAGCCTGGGGTCGTTAACGTGCATCACGCAGTAGTGACACACGACCGCACGCCGGTACAATGCTCATCCAGATCAAAACGGGCAGGGGTGGGGATCGAACCAAGTATCCATAGGTTCTGCAGCGCGAGCTTTCGCTCCACGTGCTCCGAGCTGGTGTGCGCAAGAGGCGATGCCAGTGATCGAAAGCGTCGCTGTGATCGGCCTTCCACGATCGGCCGAATGCTGACTATGACGTCAGCAAATGATTTCTCTTCGACGGAAATGAGAGGAATGCAAGAACTTCAATTTTGGCAATGTTGGCAGCGTTGGTTTCAGAGCGCAATGTTTTCAAGCTTCCAGCATGCTCATTACAAACACCGCCGAACTTGTGGTTCGCAAGGTAATGACGTCACGAGAGGAAACCATAGGAGGGCGCCACTGAAACATCTCGCCACTAAGACCACTTGGCCACCGATCCCCCCCCCCCCCCCAGCCTTCGTAAAACCGCTAAGAACGTTTGAGGCATTGCGTAGGATTTCGGCAAAACGTTACCTATGCGTTCACAACCAGGAAGGATAATTGTATTGTACTAAGCTCAATGGAAAGACTAAGATCGTAAACCCTGACTTCTGGGACCGTGCCAATATACTCTTTTGTCGTATAGAGTCTTGAGGTCAGCAGTCAGCGGCTAACAATAGCACTGTCCTCGACACGAAACGAAACTGGCGGAAACACCCTTTGTAAGAGTCCTGGCACATAAAACGGACTGAAAATAACGTAAACCTGTCTGCTGAGACACTTCCGAGCCGCTACGTACCTGGGTTACGAAGCGTCATGCTGGGAGCCTCTTTCAAATTGTAACGTATACATATAGTATATGCCAACACGCATATAGTTTAACAAGCCATTCTAAATGGATGAAGACAGTCAGTCATGACCAAAGAGCTGCCAGTAAACGTCGGGAGTTTTAGAGTTTCATCGGTTTGAATTTACATCTAGAAAAAGAAAGAAGAGAACAGAAGCAACATCTTGTATTAATTGCGAGTTGTCAAACATTCGAACGGTTCGTTCACGACTCTGGACAGCAACCGGTACCGGAGAAACGGAACCAAACCCCATGACTTTTGGATGCCTGTTAGAAACAAAGGAAAGACAGAAAAATGCTTTCATCGAGAACGCCGCGACCGACCTTGAAAACAGCATGACCCCTCCCGCCGTACCCGCATATATCGGATAAGCAATTCCTGCCTCGTTACCAGAACGAGAAGTCGTTCGTTATCCCCCCACATTGGCGAGGGAGCATGGCTTCCAGCCCCCAAACGCGTGGCCCATCCAAAACCTCTCCGCCTACCCAAAGATATACGGCGCTCTTTACTCTGGGGATGAGGATAAGCTCACCGGAGAACCGAATCGACAAATCGAAGAGAATGTCTCCGTGTGTGTGTATCTGTTTGTGCGTGCAGGGGGCCTGAGACGGATCACGTGACCTCCGACGGTCCCGGTCCAGTCCTGGTGGCCTTTGCGGCATACGAATCACCTGCTTTGGCGGCACACGGCTCGCGGACCTCGGTGACCTCGAAAGGGCATATACACTATATACGTTCTGACTCAGATGATGCTGCTGGCTTAGGTTTCGCCAAAGCCAAGGAATGGCTCGGTCGGGCTTTGCTGCCGCCCGCGGTGCGCCGAATATAGGTGGCCCATTGGGCAAGAAGACGTAGTCTGCCATCCATGCCTCGGATCAGGTCCCTGCGAAGCGGTCTCTGTTTTGTAGTGTGTGTCAACGTTTTTGTTTTCGAAGCTTCTCCTTTTCTTTTTTTTTTTTTTTATTTGGACTGCAGGGACTCGAGACAGGACTGCATTGGAAACACATAAGACGACCGGAATGGGTCGGGTCACTTTTTTCGGCGGTGGCGGCGGTGCTACTTATACGTATCGCGTGATTTTGCCGCATCCCAAGTGCGATAGTCTATTTGATCGTGTCTCAGGCTTAAGGGAAGTGGAGGGCGGCGCGGGCAGGTTCGAAAAGAAGCACGTCTTAAGTAGGTCAAAACCCAAATTTACTGTCTCTGCGGCGGACAACGAGAAACGATAAGGCTGCTCGTCGACACAGAACCGTTGCGGCGCAATGATCATATTTATAAACGAGCCGGCTAAGCCTCTGGTTTACTTATTCGGAGCATGTCGGTAACAACGGCGTTAAAGAGAATGGGGTCAGTGGTTCGCGCATGGTAACCTGCAGTGTGACACGGAGAAGCGTGAATGCAAATCTACCCAAGACAACAGCAGCTTTAGAAAGATATATAAGCTGCGGTTAATTGTAGTCTGACTTGTGATCAGTATTAAAAATACAATAAAGGCCTCTCTAAACGGTGATCTTCTCGTTCAAACCAATCATGCACTCTAGGGTCTAGGCATGCATGCCCACCGACGGGGTCCTATAGTGGCCACCGATATGAGTGGGAATAAAAGATAATGGGTGCTTATAGTTTGTTATGGCTGTCTTTAGTACTGCGAGAAATGAAGGAATGGCACGTGTGAAAATAATGAAGAACTGTGTGTTCGATGGCACTATCAGCTGAGACGTAAGGCCGCCGATACATTGCCAAGGCCGAACCAGAGGCTCCATGTTTATTACCTTCCTGTAGCGGTACAACATAGCAGATTGTACGAACGTGTTGTGCAAGGAAAAAGGGCCTGAACTGTGTAATATGTCAATGTTACATCTCTCAGATTTACATGTAATGTGTTGTAAGTGAGCCCGCGGCTTCTAACGCGTTACGTTTGAAGTAACGGATTATCATTTTAAGTGAAGAGAGCCCTGTCAGGAAAGGCAATTAGTCACCCTTCCTATCGATTCAATACAACGCCAATCATCTCCTTATCTAGAGCTCTTGAAGGAGAGCGTTACTGCCTGACAACCCCTGAAGGAAAGAAACGCGAAAGACTTGCTGGAAGTGCGCATACTATACTATGACGTGTTTATCGCACAACGTGTACATGTTTGCAAGTACGGCCTCTGTGCGCCGCCATCTTGCAGACGGCGTGTGTAGACCGTCTGACAGTCAAGTCTCGCTAAGGCGTGCCCACGGTTGCCAGACTGGCGCCCAAAAAAGAGGCATTTTTTCATCCATGGTGGCCAGACTAGCTTTTGAAGTGTGGCTGGTCGTAAACGTCTATGCACAATTCTATGATAGCAACAGACTTTTTTTCAAAAATTCATCGAGCAACATTGGCGTTCGCCATTGCTTGGACGCAAAGCGCGTGATTGGATCCCGAGTCCTCGCCGAAGGGTGACGCAGCGCTCGTTTTCAGTGCGAGCCGAGCCGAGGTCACGCCGAACACTGACGCAGGACTCGTGTCCAATACATGCTCTGAGTATGCTATCAAGCAGTGGCAGACAGGCGTTGACGCGGACTTTTGAAAAGTGTCCATCCTCAGAAGAGAAACAACCTACGAGACCTGGTCGGGCAAACGTTTGCCCTCGTAACACCATGCGAACCAGAAGAAAAGCCGTCTACAATCGTCCTGTTGCAAAACCGCATCAGGCAACATTGACGTCCGATACGTGTATTAGGAAAGGCATCGCTTCCTACCCGGTGCGTATGACCTTAACCGAGTCCACACCGAATGCTGAGGCTGTACTCGTGTTCAGTAGGTGCTCAGAGTACATGCTCAAAACATTACAGCCTCGGATAACTGTAGCGCAGCAGCTGCCAGATGGCGTGCTCTTTTGAAAAGCCTCTAGACTCGTGGACCAGTTACTGTGGCTATGCAGTCAAAGCAACGGGGGCGCGTGCTTGAACGCCGATTAAAGCTATACGCGACTCCAGAGACCTACAGGGGACGCCACTATCGTGCAAATATGGCGGTCTAATCCAGGTCGTGCCTTGCCATGTGCCAGCTCAACGCACAACGCTGGGGCATCAGCAAGCGAGCATTGGACTCAAAAAGGGTCTTCCCCGCTTCTTATCCTCCCCGTTTCGAACCTGCGGAGTTGTGTTGGCGTAAGCGAGCTTCCAGAGGCTCGACTTTCTTTGAGGGAGCAAGGAAAGGACGGCCTACATGTCCTTTCACGGTGGTGATGAACACGCGGAATGTCTGATTCACGTGGTTGCGTAGGCTGCGTGCAGAGCAACCTGGGAACATTCTGATATTACAGTTACGACAAAGTCACCGGGACAACTCTTCCATCGCGCGAACCACTGACAACATATGTAATCACGGAAGCCACAAGAGACGAGCAGAAATCGCGAAAGGACCTGTTCCGGAAAGTTCACTGGCTTTCCGCTAGGTGCCGTCCGTTTTTCTGGGGTCGCGCATAGCCGCGCAATGCTCCTCTTGTTGAACCACGGCCGGACTGGAAGCGCGCGCTCTCTTTCTCTTCTTACGGCCTTTGCAATCGCCCGGGAGTCACTGGCATTTTTTCTCCGTATGTAGTTCATTTGCTTGCCGCCAGGGGCGCTACCACCTCACCCCACTTCATCCCACTCGGAGAGTCCATTCGAGCTGCTATCTGCTATCTGGTGAAACTCATTAGTGAGTTTGGGTGCGCCGCTTGTGTTATGCTGTTGACTACGAGTAACAGAGGTGATCCTCTGTTCGTCTTATTGCAAGGCCAGGATAAAAGCGACTTCATTATCTAAATCCTAGGTTCCTCGCACTTCTGGACAACGTTATTGCTTTTTTTTTAAAGGCTGTTAAGCACCTACCGCGTACAAATGTGCACGAAGTTCTGCAACTACTCATTGCACCCTATCTTGAAGACGCGCCAATCCTAAGTTGACCAGAGGGCATTGACAACAGTCACTCAAAGCGCTTGGCTGGTTTAGTTTGCAACAAGTTCCTCAGAATACATCTGATTAACCATGCAAAGACGAGTCACGGACAGAAACGAAAAATCTGCTGGATATGTGCACAAGCCCTCGACGAAGCACTTCAGGCTGTAATATGCACTGTGCGAAAATTGTACAGACTACTACACCCTGGTCTAGAGCAGCTGACCGACTTCATGTGCGGCCTATGAAATGATGATGCAGACCACGGCAATAGATAGATTGGGCCTGCTTACATTTCACGAGAGTGTACGAATTATTTATCATTTGAAGTTCCTCCACGTAGAAGGAGTCCGTTTCCTCTTGTTCTTGAGTTGCAACAGAAGTCCTGGAGGTAAAGACGAGTATAGTTTTTCCGCAATTTCATTCACTGTCTCTACTTACTACTTTTTACTCCCAAATCTTTCGGAGATGTGCGTCAAATATTCACCGTTTTGGGCTAATCAGAAGCTCATTAGATAGTGGCTGAGGGTCTAAACGTAAGGATCAGGTGTCAAAGGCTATAAAAATCTCGGCCGCAAGTTGCGACAGCGTTGAGATACACTGTCAGACGCGCTTTGTGCAAACGGCAAAGGGTAGCCCAGGGGTGAGGTGACAGCGCCCCCGCGAATTGCGGCGGGAGGTGGCGATTGCCCCAATTGCAAAGGCCGTAAGAAGAGAAAGAGAGCGCGCGCTTCCAGTCCGGCCGTGGTTGAACATGTTACAGAATGTCGTCCAGGAGTATAGGGGGTATTCACTGGAGGCCATACTTGAGGGCTATGTTGAGAGCGCCTGCACAGAACAAGTTCACATTACTAGGCTCATTAGACCGGCAATCTTGATGGTGCGGAATGCATGTTGCAAAAGAACTGTGGAAGCTCGCCGTCAGCACGCGCTCAGCAGTCGCGCACACAGTTATGGCCGCCAGTGAATACTCCCTATACTTACAGGTCCTCAACCCAGCGTGCGATCTCCTCAGCCCAGCACGCGCATGTTCTTCGCTTCGGGAAGCGAGCAAATCACGCGCCATGCCCACGAACACTAAAAATAAAACCAACCAGGAGCGTTTTTTATTTTTTTTTATTTTCAAAGAGTTGTGTTCACTATTTTACCAGCCCAAACGTAGCTTTGGTTCGTGTAGGGTGCATACATGTCTGTCTGTCTCAGGGTGAAGACATCCATTGTTGCACTGAATGTGTCAACGCGTGACAATCTCGCGCACTCGGTGCGTGACCTGGGCGCTAAAATGGCGTCTATGCATTAGCCAGAGCTACGCGCTCGAGCTGATAGACACCGGATTGCGCGCACTTCAAAATGCATAAAAAAACGATTGGGCGGAAAAATGGCTGAGATGTCACCACTCAAGCAAAAGCGCGCGCTTGTATGAAAACACTCTAGGTTCGTGTGCGCATCAACGCCACCTCTACGGCTCCATATCCCTCCAGTCGCGCTCGTGCAGGGCCTCCCAATCACGCCGTGTCCCGATCGAATGCCAATTCGATGATTGAGGCAAGGTCGTTCACACGGCCCTGAGGAAATCCGAACGGGCCAGCCCCTTCGATTAGGAGTCGCAGTTAGTGCGAGCGCGAGGCGCTGCTGCGGCCGAGCGGGCCACTGACCGGCCTAGCCGTCGGCCACTGCGTCTCTGGATCCAGAGCGGGCGCTCATTCAATAAGCAGCAGAAACAAGATCAACGTGCGGCCGCGCCCTGCTTTTCTGCCGCCGCGTTTTCTCGGGGCAGCGCCGCGGGCGACAGGGCCTACAAACCTACACGGAGCGGAGGAGGGCGCAACTAAGACCGCAGTAAAAGAGTTTTTTTTTTTTTTTTTTTTTAAACAGCAGTGTCACATCGATTGCATTGACATTGAGGTTGCGGTCGTCAATGCGATGAATCAGAGCGGAGGTCGTTCCTGCGCCTTCGAAGATTGTTTTTTTTTTCCTCTCTTTTTTTTTACATATTCTCTGAAAAAAATGTCCACGCGCTGTGTTACGGCCTGTAAGAAGGCGGATGGGGACGCTTTTTCATCACCATAGCCTAGTCTGAGAAGGAAACCTCGCCTTCCTATTTTGACGTATTGGAGCTGTCGGTGCACGCGCGCGTGAGAACAGGTGTAGCGACGATTAATGCCGTGTATTTGAGAAGCATTAAGCCGGGGTCATTCATCGTTCAAACGACAGTCTGCAAACACGAGTCACCACAAGATACGTGGTTCGAATGCCGCGTTCCCAAGTTTCCCCTTGAATTTCATTGCCACGGGGCATTCGAAGCACGGATACCGCGGTGACTCTAGTTCAAATCTTTATGCGGACTGTCACTGTTTGCATGATGTATAATCAGTGCCCCGGCCGCACTCGCACAGTTGATACATCATACAAAAGACATTCTGCAGACACTGCCTGAGGCGCGCGCTTCTACTAACTGTCCTGTAACATTGGTCATACAAATACAGACATGTTCGAAGCAGACATATCTAAGAAGCGAACATGTTTCGAAGTGATGTGATGGGTCTGAACCATTTTGGAGCACCTTTTGGTGGAGTCAAAAGTAGAAACAGAACAAGAACAAAAGAACTTTCAGAGCGTAGGCACACACCTCATTTTCATTCGGACCGCCGTTGGCTTGTCCAGCTGAAATATAATGCGTACTTTGCCTTTCAACTTCCGGGCAACGTTTCTTTAGCATCCATTGCACGGCAGGTTTGATACCCTCAAACGCATAACTATACTTTGTTTCACCTTAAGTCCAGATGCAGCCGCCCGCTACCTGCCGGTGGGACCAATCGGAGAGCGCCAA
>JAZHYW010044176.1:0-35623 GCA_037355805.1 Ixodes ricinus | reverse complement strand
GTAACGTGACGCCATGGCATCACGGTGTTACTTTGCACCATAGCCTCCCGTGACGTCATGGGGTAAGCTGACTCTGTGACGTCACGTGATGCCATAATATCATGTAACACCCTGACGCCTTACAATGTCTTTGCCATGATTGCTCTTGTTTGCGGCGCTTTATACTTTTTAAACCGTGACTGTCGTGTGACTTCAGACATGAAGTAATTGCACACTCGCAAATAGCATGTGCCGAGCTTATTTACAACAAATTTTGGGCTCCCTGGTCTTTGTCAACATGACCTATAATAGTGAAATTTTTAAATTTCTTCTTCTTTTTTTGTCACACTAAAATCTTTTTTGATATCGCCGCCGCCATCTCTCGGTACGTCGTAGCTCACGCCGAGACAATTGGTCCATACGACTTGATGAACGACCCGAGGCAATGCCCGTCATTCCGCTTTCCCTTTTCTAACAGGTCCCTTTACCATCCTAGTAGTTCTTTTTTCTATTTTGTTTATGCTTGCCTCGATGTTTTCGTTCACCTTTTTTTGTTTGGCCTTCGGGTGGCTTACGCCGTTGTAATCGTTCGCCTAAAGGCGCCATCAAATTCGCATTAACCATCCCCGCCATCCGTGGCTTACTTTGTTTCTTTCTATATTTGCACTATCTCTCTCTCTCTCTCTCTCTTGTTTCCTCTCTCCTTCTGATTTCCGCCTCTTTTACAAGAACGCAATGACGGACGAACTTTTTTTGGCCTGTATTGCCTTCTAAGAACGCTAATATTTGTTATATGGCCTCATCGGTTTTTTGTCTTGACTTGTAGGTTTTCCAGCGAAAAATTGCGCTCTTTTTTATTTGGTAGCAAACTTGGTGTTTTCAATACCTGCAAATGTCTTGTCCAAGATTTGTTTGTAGTTTTGATTACCAGTGCCGGTTGCTTATGTGATTACAGCGGTGTTTGGAAAAAATTTGATTATTTGGTGCTTTCGCTTGTGTGGTGGCACGATTTTCCACGCGGTTTTCGAACAGAAATGCGTTTTCAAGCTGTGGTTCATCTGAGTGATTTGTAAGCACAAATTGCCGTTAAATGTTAAAAGTATAGGTGGTATACGATACCCCAATAGGTTTAATCTGGCTTTCGCCTAACGTTCGTCTGGCCTGCGTAACTGACTCCACGAGCCCTCGGTGAACCAGCCTCGCCGAGGGCCACCAGCTGATGGCGCCGATTGGTCATTCTGTACAACACCCCCTACAACTCTTTGTATATAGCTCCCGAGGTGCTCCGCTGGTCAATGCATTTCGGTGCTGCTCCTTGGGATACTCGTAGCCGGGTTAGTTTCTGTCGTCGGAGGAGCTGAAACTTCCGGAAAAACCAAAAACGGCCTAACACAGGGTCCCTAGAATGATGTAGTGTGTGTTGAGTCAGATTTCCAGTCCCGAGTAGCGGTGCCTGTTGTGAAATCGAGTTGTTGTTGATCTGGATGTCCCGCAGAAGAGACCAGGTTCGCGGTAATCCTGGAATATTGTTTTTTGTCTGTCACTTCGTAAATGCTTGGTATGCCGGCGTACCGAACCTTGATCTGTCTGTATCACCCATGAACCCAGGCCCATCTGGAATTCTACTACGCCATTAACCCAACTTTAAATGTTATGCAACTTCCTTGTCTCAGACAGTCTGTCTCACGTGAATTTATTTAGGATGGTAAAACTGGCCATCCTTAGTGGCTCCTGAGAAGTAAGTTTTTAAACGCTCCTACGCTGAAGCTAGGAGATTCCTACCATGAAGCATCCAGGCAGCCGTTTTTCCTGTTGCAACGTGAGTGGTAGGGTACTGTTTGAATGAAAACCTTGCCAGCACAACATCAGATCTTCCTTCGCTCGCCCCGAAAGTGCGAGTTTTAGCCTTTGTAGCTTGTTCTCCGGCTGACCATTGATGTAAGAATGATATGACGCACTTGTCACAGCTATGATCCCATTATTTTTGTAAAATGTCTTGATTTACTCTATCACCAGTGCTGCGCCAGTGCCCGACTCAATTTCTCTTGGTAGGCCAAATGTTTCAAAAATGACCAGTAGTCCCCGAATGATGGTGGCAGATGTCATGTTGCGGACCACATGTACTCCCAGCCACTTCGTAATAAGCGTCCACGACAAAAAGAAAGTGAGAAGCTCCCGCTGGGGGCGAGACAACCGACGTTCTTGCCCGTTTGTTCTCCCCTCGTCAGTAACTATAGTCACTGCGATCACATGTGCATCATTTGCCTCAAAGATAAAAAATAAATTATGCGTTTTTTTTGCTTTGAATCTTCTCCTAAATTTTCTCGCATAAAAAATTTGAAATCATAATATTCGATAAAACATCATTGTCGATAATGTGTCGTATATACCTTAAGCGGTGTTGATAATTTGAATACCCTCACATTAGCGGAAAGTGATCTAAATGTGATCGCAAACCATAATTACCGGAACGCTTATTTCTGACCGGCTCGCTCAAGTTTAGTCTGCACAGAGAAATATAGACATTTTATCGTGTCCCGATGCGTACCATATGTGCACAATGAAATACACAATTTATTTTTATTACGGGCGTGTGTTGAGTAAATTTACCGCTACGCGAGGCCACATAAAATTTCCTATAGTCACTGGCGGGAGGAGAACGGGCGGGAGTTGTTTCGGTTGTCCCCGCCTTCAGCGCGTGCATTTTACCTTCGATGATGCTTCGGCGTCCCTTGGGCCTCGAGCGTGCTCGCTCAGTTGAAGCATGGCGAAGGTAAACGTTCGTGCTTGTGCCGGAGGACGATTTTAACAATTTCGTCATAATCGTTTAACCTTTCGAGAAATATAAATAATTTTTAGCGTGTTCTGTGCCGTGAACATGATTTAAATAAGAGAAAGTACTTTTTACAAACTCTTCTTGCGCAACACGTTTCGCCAACGGGTCTTTTTATTCGACTTCAGTTCCGCGAAGTTCACTCGTCAGTCAAAAAGATTAACTTCAAAATTAAGCCCTCACGTTGATGCATTAGAAGCGTTTCGTCACGATGTTCTTTTTTTAAATGCGCTTCTTTGGAACTCTCTTGATCCATTTATAATCGTCCATCCATTGTGCCATGCCAGCGTACCGTGAACTCACTGTCAGCGCTCAGGACAGGAAAAATTAAAAGTAAGAAAGTCACGCATGAAGAAGAGCGTGCATTTTTCTGACGACAGCTTACGAAATTTCGAAAGCTCTCTCGTTTCTGTCTTTAAATTGAGACGTTTTGATTTACGCCCATCGCCATTTTTGAGCGCTGCAATAGGTGCACTTCGGTGAATGTTCTAATTCACATTCAATGCAATACCCTGTTTAATTGAAACCGTTTGCTACATATGTCTCTATTAAGTGATCATTCACGCTGTTATGCTGTAGTGATTCTTTCTTTCCCTGGTTGAAAAAACAAATGAAAGTAATTTACATGCGCCTAGCGGAAATTTTTACGCGCTTTTTAAACTCCATCTGCAGCTCTTATTACACCTGATTTGGAAGATTTTACTTGCCAGGTAAATAATTTAAAACAAAAAATTGGAAGATCCCTCAACATTCCTGTGAAAGATTACACCTACTATTTATATGCTGCAGAAAGAAAAACAAGATAAAAATTGACGCAGTGTAGGTTTATATAAAGCGAGAGGTCAATGCCTGTGTTTCACTTTGTGCAGAGCAAATTTAGCAAGTGCGGCACACCTCGTGTGGGATTTACCACCAATACGCAGCACTATAGTTCACGTCCGCACTCTGCAAAGTGTGTTTCCATATTGAAATCTTCCCGATCGTAAGCGTACTGGCTTCTGCAGTGCGAGCTTCTGATGAACGCGAGTCAGCTGCGGTTAACTTAGCTCTCACCACGCTCAGTCAATTCTCACTGCATATTCAATTTATTTTCTTTCTTTATCTGCTCATCTATGATTTTATTTATAAATAAGAGATTTTATTTCCATCTATATCTTTTAATGTATTTTCATTATCTCCCTCTCTTTCCAGTTACGTTCTCCCCGAATCTCTCCACATATTTCCACAAGAAGAAGACAGAAGCAATCAGCAACTTAAACATTGAGTAGAATATTTTTATCCACGAGGCAGTAATAAAGGGAAGAGCATCATTGCGCAGCAACAAAGGGAGAGGAGCAGTTGAAGGAAAAGGTATTTGCGTAAGTTTGTTAAAATTTTCAGCGAAACAGTTTCACGCGCGTGCCCGAATCGGACGATCTTCTGCGTTCGATCAATAACGCTCCTGCCTCTCAGCCAACCTGTAATGGCTGACGTACAGGGATCCTGCTTTCGCTTCTCTCTGTCTCTAGACGTTTGCTCAATAACGTAAAATAAAAATGCGCATTAACCTTGAAATCCGTTTCATTCCATGGGTTGCTAAAATGCAAGCTGCACAGGGTATGCATCAACATAAAACCTTCCCAAGTGGCGCAGCTCTTTCGGGCCAATATTTGCTCCGTGTCTGTAAATGTAGGGCCTTGAAAAGCACTAAAAAAGTCGAGGTAGAGCCATGCTTGACCTTCTTTAGCCAGAGTTTGGGTATCTCGGCTCCACTTCTCCACACAGATGTTTAAGCTAGGCTTCCCTGCTGGTAATTCGGCTGTCATCCGGCATCTTTGGGCCTAAGTCGCCAAACAAGTGCCAAAGTTTGGCTTCACTTCTGCTTGTTGCTGTTTCATGTAGCACCTTTGAGCTTAAATTGCATAAACAAGTGAGATATTTAGGCTTAGCTGCTCCTTCGGTTCTACGTGGCCTTTTAGAGCGCAGCTCTTAGGCGCCCGTTCCCGGCTTGAGCGGCGTCGCCGTCGGCGTCGGCGTCGGCGTAACCTCAAGGTCACCCCAAGGTCACGTGACCCCCCCAGGTCACGTGCCCCCCCCCCCGAAGTCACGTGACTCCCCAGGTCACGTGACCCCCAAGGTCCACATGAACCCCCTCCCTCCGCCCTTCCCCCTCCTCAAGAGCTGCGCTCCAATTCGGCATTACAGGGAGTTGTAAACGGCTTTAATTTTTTGGCTGAAGTGTGGCACATTGGCAATTATGTGGCGAGCCGGAAATAAACGAGCCATAGAAACGGCAGAGGAAAGTTCTCTTTCATCATCCGTGAAACCCTCGGAGCCAAACAGGGGATAGGCTCAGGTTAGGCCCGTTGATAACATCCAAATGATAGCCAAAAGAAGCAGCCTCCAGGAAAATGCAATGCCGGCTTTTTCAGGGGCCAACACAAAATGAAGCTGTAGTTATGGCTTCCTGCAGTGAAACTTGAGATTTTAATATTCAAAAACCACTCCCCTCTTCGTTTTTTTTTCTCGTGATTATGAATGATATCAATTATGGGTTACTTTTCTGAGTTCATCGGCATGTACTGAAAACAGAAGGCTTGTCATAAGCCAAACTGCCGTGTTCATTCTACCACCGTTAAGGAATTTTATAGTGAATGTGGCTCGTTGGTCTAGGGGTATGATTCTCGCTTCGGGTGCGAGAGGTCCCGGTTCGAATCCCGGACGAGCCCTGTTCTTTTGTTAACCATTGAAGAAATAAAAAATTTAAGGCGGAGGCCAATATGTACAAACCGGACGGATGATTATCTATGAGTGCGACAGCATCTATCGTTGCACACACGGGCAGGTCTTCGGTTGCCCAGCTAGAATTAGCAGGGAACCTGATTTGGTGCATGGAATGTAGTCGGAGTAGCAAGTGCAATCGGTCAATTGTTTCGCCAGATTTAGCGGGAAACTGAATTGGTACATAATAATAATAATAATATTAGTCTTTATTGATCGAAATCAACAATACAAAATGTCAGGTCTGCCGAAGCCGGTTAGGGCTTCTGTGGCGCGACCTGGCAGTGGAAGCACATTCTTCACAACAAAAAATACAACAGAAATTATCGACTGGTACTCAAAATTTGGAATGTTTATTTCTATCATTAAACATTCTCTTGACATCCTTTTTAAGGTGATGATTCGAGGTCACGCGAGGTCAATTTTCCGCTAAATTTAGTGGGGAAACTGATTTGGTGCAGTCCCAAGCGATTGGGTGATTGGGAAGGCGGTTCCTTTACGCAAATCTGGTGAAAAACAAGGCCCATCCAATTATCGATCAATTTCTTTAACAAGTGTGCCACGTAAAACATTTGAACACGTCATTTACTCGCAGATGGTTAATTATCTTGAAAATAATGACTTCTTTACAAATTCAAAACATGGCTTTAGAAAACAATATTTTTGTGAGCAGCAATTACTATCCTTCACACATTATATCCATAATTATCTTCATAATCATTATGAAACCGATTGAGTTTTTTTTAGATTTCTCAAGAGCCTTTGACAAATTTTTCCACAAACTCCTTCATAAACTGCAATCACTTAACATTAACTCATGTATATTAAATTGGATTCATGCCTTTTTAACTAACCGCCTAAAATTCGTTACTGTTAATAAAAAAAAGTCGGCAGAGGCACTTAAGATTGCTTCCATGTAGGAATGCGAAAGCATTCCTACACGCAGCACATTCCTACAAGCAGCGCGCCACGTCTTCCTATCACACACGGCGCTCCGGCGGTGACATCACGCTCCCCACTGCGCAAGCGCGGGCTAACTCCGCCAGCTTCACTCCTTTCGTTACGATGCATCTGCGCTGCTGTGCTTTTATTTGTGTTTTATCTCTAAACGCGCGTGCTTGATGACTTGCACTTAGGTGCCGTTTCGCTCAGCCAATGGGCATTTAGCTGCCGTTACACTCAGCCAATGGAACTAGCGTGCCGTTTTTCGTGGTTACAGACAACGCCAGCTGCGCTCCATGGGACAGTTAATGCTTTCGTATTAATACGAATTCATGTCCTGTTCCAGCCACCTCGGGTGTCCCACAAAGCTCGGTGCTTGGCCCACTACTCATTTCTCATCTACATTAATGACTCTGTGCAGAGCTTGTCTCTTTCAATTTGCCTCTTCGATCACGATTTCGTGATATACTGGAAAATAACCAACATATCAGACACTACTCTGCTGCAATCTGACCTTAACCGTGTATCACTGTGATGTAACCAGTAGGTAGTGAAGCTAAACACCGACAAATGTAAATCGATGATGGTGCCACGTGCTTGATCGGTGTGTTTTACTTATCATCTGAACAGCAATCCTCTTGCCTCAGTGTCTGTTTACATATATATTGGTGTTCATGTTAAGTGAAAGCTTTCTTGAAGGGTTCATTTCGGTTGGCTAAGGCGCCGGGCATACCTGCGGCTTGTGGTGCGGGAAGGGGTTAAAATGCATGTGTATATTTTAGGTTCGGCAGGTTTTCGGGGGAAAGGGGGGAGTGCGAAGCTACATGCGCCGCTCCCCTGGCTACACCCCTGGTCCCATTGTTTCTTATAGTGCCTTCTAACGCAGAACTCTGAACGATTGATAATTGCTATCTTGTGAATTGTAGGTTTAAGCGCAAATATATGAAAATCAAAGATTAACAATAAACTGTAAAATCTTTTCGTGCTCTCTTTTTTCGGCATATCTGTCAATATCAATGTCAGCTTGTCAAATAACAACCAGCTCGCCTGCCTAGTACCGTTGTCTTCATCTGTCAAGAACTCCAGAAATCGACCCAAAGCCGCAGTTCCTTTATTACACGACGAAACGTACTATGGTAATTAATTTATAGATTGTAGTTTCTAGGGAACTAATATAAGATTCCATTTTTCTGGGGGGACCGGTGGCCGAGTGAGCTAGAGCACACCAGCTCGGAGCACGTGGAGCGAAAGCTCGCGCTGCAGAATGCAGGGATCTTGGTCTCAATCGCCACCCTTGCCCGTTTCGATCTGAATGAGCATCCTACCGGCGTGCGGTCGTGTATCACTACTGCGTGGTGCACGCTAAAAACCCCAGGCCAGCGGTTGTACTGCACTGAGTATATTTCTAATCTAAGGCTGACACACTAGACGCCCATTGAGGCTTACTAAATTCCGGCAGTATAATCATACACATTATTATTATTATTATTTTTATTGTTGATTATTATTATTATTATTATTAATATTATTAGTATAATTACTATTAACATTTAAACTTCCTTATCTTGATCGCGTTGAGCTGCACAATGAAAAGTGCACCACTACAATTTTATCAACACTTAAGTGCCCTGACTGGTGGAGCGTGTTATGTTCTGTGTGAAGTTATACCGTTTGAAGGAAGTTAAACTTCCTTCGAAGCTTGTTTAATATTATAATTTAAATAAAATTAAAAATATGCCATAAATAACCCATGCAAATGTAGTTTTTGAAATGGTACGTTCTAGCATCTGCATTATTTTAAATGGTATAATGATAATTGCGAATGTCTTTGTTCAACTTTAGATAACGCAGACATCCAAACAGGTAAAGCATAGAGAAATGCAAAACGTTTCGTTGCTGTTCAAACTGTCGATGACATTAGAACATTTCAAATATTTAGTGAAAATAATGTTCGAACAGTATTTGGTAACAGTAAGTAACAAATATATAAGTTTAAATGTTTATTTTTGACATTATTATTCAGTGTATTTGATTTACAAACTATGTTATTTATTCTCCAGCTTAGCTAGCATGAAGATTTTTCCCTTTTTTAGAAGGGGTATCGAGTTTGAAGCACATGTAATTTGTTTAAAAATACTCAATTTTTACTTTATATTTTTGAAGGTTAACTTTTTGGCAATAATTGTAGCAACTTTCAGTAAGGTCTTCCCTTTATCGTAGCGCATTTGAGTATATCTATCATCTTTACTGCCGTCTTTCGTAAAATTTGTCTAACAATATCAACCATATATTTATATTAATGTGTTAGCATTAGTACCCACATGGCAGGGAAAAGCTGACGGCGTCCGTCTGTGTACGAAACAGTGGAAAAGGCAGCGCGCCGCGTATAGAGGAGGGAGAGTAGGGAAGGACAAGGGGAGAGCGAGGTTACGTCACGGGGCGGAAGCCAATGAGCGCGCAGATGGTGGGGCCAGTCTTAACTTGCAGGTGTGCGGAGCGCGTATATCTTTGTTTGTGCTACAACATGGAGCGTAAACGAAGTGCTAGTGCTGGTACAAGTAGGCGGCACACAAATTGAAGGAAGATATATCGGTGGATCCTTAGAGTATGCGTTAGCACGACCTTTGGGGAAATTCCACACACGTCCCCTTTGGAAAACGCTAACAGTTACCCCATAACGAGGTCAAAAAGAGGCAGCAAAAATATAGGAAGAAAAAGGGACAGCCAGAACACGAAAAGTGAAGATGCCAGTGTTAGGCGTTTTCCAAATGGACACGTGTGTGGTGTTTCCCAAGGGTGGTGCCAACGGTTTATCTGAGGATCCACCAATGAATTTTTCTTTGATTTTGGGGGAAACGTTCACGCGCATCTCAGTCGAAACCTCGTCTACTTCATTTTGGAGACCATAGCCAGGATTCTAAACGTTTGTTCACAGAGCACCATTCCCTCGCGTTTTCTTCCGTTACGAATAATTCAACGAAACAGTTGTGTCTGGAATGTCGCGTGCCAGGCAATCTGCCTTAACTGGTAGCTAGCTAAATGTAAAGCACTAATGTCCTTGGGACTTTTAAGTAAGGTTTCTTAACGCAACCTAGCGTAAGAAAACGGGGCAGTGAGGCAGAGGGGTAAGTTGGGCTAGTTGGCGTAGCATTGTAAAATAGTTAAAAAACAACGCGAAAAACGACACGGACAGAGAAGGTGTACACACATAGAGCGCTCTGTGTATGTGCACCTTCTTTGTCCGTGTTGTTTTTCGCGCTGTCTTTTACCCTTTTACAATACGGGGCCGTGTGAACTAGCCTTTAATTTCAGGGTAAATAGAGCCCATCAAGCAGCGTTATCACTCTGCATACCCGTAATCTTTACGGCTTATAGCTCACAGGGCTTTCGTAACTGTTCTTAATCCTGGAATGAACAGGCACCAGAATTGTGCGCATAAAAAAGGGGACATAACAACCCGAACTTCCCTAAAAGAAAACACACAAGTCCACGAGGGGTCCTTAGAAGCGGTCCTTCGCCTATGAGACCAGTCGAAGTGCAATGGCCGCAACAGACAAACGAGATTTTTCTTTTTTTTCTTTTAGGTTTGAAAATGTTTTTTTTTGTTGTTACATAACTTTATTTCTTCGCTGTACTTACTTTTTCTTTTTTTATATTTTTATGTTCCCGTTATCAGTTGCTACTGAGTGTCCAGTTCGCGATCGGGCGTGGAAATCAGTCGCGTCCCGATGGGGCCCAAGTACGTACATTAGCGGGGATTTTCGGGATCGCTTTGGGAGTCTTTTCTTTCTGCTTTTCGCCTGCGTCAGATGGACCGTCGTCGAAGCTATGCTCATTCCTTCATGAACCCGTCAGGCGAATCCACACTGCCAAAGAGATTCCGTAACAAACTACGAAAGACAAAGGGTGCAATTTAAGTAACTCGACGTAACAGCTTTTAATTCCTCTTTAGTTAAGCAACTGGCAAAGGAGTCCAGACGGAGGTATGGCATTGTGTCTTGTTTTTAGGAGTACGTGTTGGCGCGCTTTGACTCCGGTCCATCTAAAGGCGGAACGTGGTATTACGAGTCTTTCTTTACTCTTTCCGCGGGGGAGGATTGGATGCAAGCCGGCGTGCACGAGCCAATCCGAAAGACGCATTCCAAGCACGTTCGTTCAACATGGGTAATTGAGCATCCATTCTTTATGGTCTGCTGCTTTGCACGAATGGCATTCGAGCTAACATTCCCCGTTCTGACCCCCTTCTTTCGGCTGCACACCATTTTATTGGCATCTCTTTTTGTTTCCTTTTTCTATCGTTTGTATACCGTTTTGCTTCGTTTTTTGGCCGACGAAACATAGTGCAGGGATTTGTTTTTGTTTTATTTAATATATCGCCACATTTATTGGATTTGTTTATTTCAAAGACGTTATAACCCGTGAATTAACCTTTTTTGATGATACAATATTCGGCTTAGAAATACTGGTATTTGAAAAATAACACGAAAAGGAGTGGACGATTAAGTAAGCCAACTATACTTGTTTTCACCTCAAGAACTGAAGTCAAGAAAAGTCCGCTTCTCGCGGAGTATTACTACATCCCATCTTTATTCGAAAAACTAAGATACATGCAGGTGCATTTTAGATTATATATATGGTATCTTACCAAGACGTACACGTTCCAAACGCCAAAAGCATCGCTTCTTAATTCGACAAGCCAATCTCGTGAGAACTACTTCGCGCGCGTATGAAGAATGCGCAAAAATCTTTTTTTTACTTTTCTTGAGTTTAAAACGGGTACAGCTGGCGCGACAATTTACTACTAAAAAGAACCAAAAATAAATATTATAGGAGTAAATGTAGCACGAGAATCCACCAAGAAGGCTCACTCATGGCTCCCATAGTGTTGCAGGTGCGACTGTAAACCGCCGAACGCTCGCACCTAAAATCGGGCAACGCAGAGCTCTCAAACACTTTCTGGACCCTAAAGCACAAATATGAATTCGTTGGTCTTGCGATATATGTGAGAGTGTGGTCCCTGTTGTTACAAAAGATCGACAATGAGCCCAGCTTGTGCGGAATTTACTCGGAAAAGCATCTACACTCTAAGAAATGCCTGCGCGTCTACTTACCCGCAAAAGCACTCGAAGAGCCAATCTCTGCGATCTAGGAAATCAGCTCAGCGAATTATGAGGCGGAACATCAGTTTGGACCTCAAAATTAAGTCTGCGCTGTGGCATTACGCAATGCAAGCATGACGCTTTGCATTGCGTTATGCCACAGCGCAGACTTCATATCTGGCTCTAAATGTATGTTCTGCCTCATCATTCACTGAGCTTATTTCCTAGATCGCAGATATTGGCTCTTTGAAGTATTTTGTGGGTAAGTAGGCGCAGGAATTTCTTAGAGTGTGCCCCCCCCCCCACCGAGGTGTAGGCAGCTACGTACATGCGCCAGTGCCGACATCAGCGCCACCGCAGTAGCGTGACGTCAAAAAGTTGGGTTGGTGTATGCGGAGCACAAGTTCGTCTGCTTCTTGCGTAGGGGTTTCGGTCATGTCAGAATGACGCCGAGCTCTGATTGGCTTTGATTGAATGGATAGTAGGCAGACCTCAGTGCTAGCTGGACCGAGGTCGAACGACTGTATTTTTTTCTCTTAATCAGTGAATAAGAGTTTGGCGTTTTGGCATCATCGCAACCCCTGTTGAAGAAGCAGACGAACATTATGAAAAGCAGGACATGGCGAGTGCCGAGCGGTTTATAATCGCTACCCTGCAACCCATTAGATTGAACCATCAGATGTTTGTCTATTATTAGACGATCGACTCATACCGGCAGCAAGATGGCGGCGCCCAGAGGCCAAATACTTGCAAACGTCTATATAGAATAGGTCAACAGACTCTGTCGGCCAACTGAAATTTCACGCAAATCTGCTTGAAATGGATACTTCAACGAAATTTCAAATATACGCGTCGTGTTCAAAAATAGGTTAAATATGATTCACAATATTCGTAAATGACAATCGCACGTTTGTACTTTGAGCCTGGTGGCTGTATTTTTCGTTATAAACGGCCCACTCTTGCAAGCGCTCGGAGAACAGCCAGCGGAGAGCACGTGACACCAATCGCAATCGTGACGTAGTTCGTCTCGGGACGAGCAAAGCTACGGCGAGGCTGACGTCGAGAGGATGGCCTAGTCGTTCCAGCCACCGAAGCGGCTGCTTTTGTACGAATTTTGAGTGACGGGTTAATCTTCTATAAGTCTTGTAGAGGGACAATAGCGACTTCTGGGACACAGAAAAGAGATTCTCGGGAAGAGGGGAGTTCCTCCTTCCTATCTTCTCTCGTCGTGGCCGGAGGCGAGGCAGATACCGTCACTATCTGTCAAGGTTCCTAGACGGGCATTACAAACGAGGCGTTCGCGACAACCACCAGGGGCTCTTTGCTAATCGTTTAATTCGTTTTAAAAATTATTTTCGTGACTTTTTAACAAGATATTGGTGTGTTCGATGTGATACCGCTCCTTTGAACACATATAGACCAAAAAATAAGAGCCGAAATTTTGTTGAAGCATCTCTTTAAAACATGCGATGCTTTTTACCGAAACCCCTGAATCTTAAAATATCGTACTTCCGTCCGGCCGTTCGTCAGTTCGTCCGAGCACTTTCCGCTTAATTATCTGGGAAATTAACCTCACGTGATCTTGGCTGTCGCGTGACCTGTAACACCAAAATCGGTTTTCCCGCAAAATTGAGCGCCAAAATTGACGTTCCGCGCCCTGACATCACGAAACCTACACTCCAATAGGCAATGTGCCAAAAAGAGGCGCGCCATATGGTGTGCCGAGCATGAACTTCGCATTTCCTGCAATGCTCCGTGCTCCGAAGTTCCCGTAGCCTCTGTAACTCCGGCAGCTCCGGAGGGCCAGCGTGAATTTTGCGAGTAATATTAATAATTGGGGTTGTGGGGATATTTAGACAGCGTGTGGTTGGTCAGCGACAGATGCACACTCGCTGTAGATGAAAAATTTTCGCCAGTGCAGTACAACCGCTATGCCTGGGGTCTATAATTAACGTGCAAACGCAGTAGTGGTACACGGCCGCACGCCGGTACGGTGCTCATCCAGATCGAAAGCGGCAGGGTTGGGGATTGAGCCTAGGATCCCTGGGTTCTCCAGCGCGAGCTTTCGCTCCACGTGCTCTGAGCTGAAGTGCGCTATGCCCACTCGGCCACAGATCCCCCGCCTGTTGTGGACGTCTCCACTGCTGTGGCAGTTTAGTTGGAGCGGCTCCTCCGGCGCTTTTCAGTAGCCCTTGCCTTACAATATAATAAGATTCTCCAGGACCGCCATCAAGGGGTTGCAGCAACCTGCATTCCCCGCAGGGCAGGTACAGCGGATATGCTGCAAGCATGGCTCTGTGGTCTGACTTGACTGTGACCTGATACGATGCAGACGTCTTCTTCCTCCCACGGATGCAGACAGACCGTACCAAGAATGCCGGTGCAGATGGGCTGTATAAATAAGGCAAAACGAGGTTGAGGACCGCATGCAAATCATTTCGACATTCTTAGGTATCTCTCAGGTGTTGGATTTTGTTTACTTTGGTTCTGTGGAAGACGATTTCATGATAATAATATGTTTTTAAAGGCCTAAACATCATAAACCTAGAGCATTTTATGCATATGATCTTCATTCCTACGTTGAAGACAGTAGATCAACAGAGTGTGTTCTTGTCTACCCCCGCCCTACCGGGCCTGCTAATAGCAAATTACACAAAACAAGCGCGACATCGCACAGGAAATGATATGTGTGGTGCCTCTGCCCGACTTCCCTTCATCTTTTCCCATGAACATATTGTAATGCCTTCCCCACCCTTAAAGCGAAGCTCTAGCAGCCTAACCTGAAAGTCGCTTCTTCACGTAAGGACGTCAGCGGAATGCTGACGAGCATACTTGTGTCACTAATGCTGTTCAATTACGATTCCTTTTAAGCTCATTAGTGGCGGATGCACTTAGCTACGTTGTATCGTAGAAGTCGCACTTCGGCTAAAAAGGCACGAAATCAAGCGCGGAGGTGTGGGTACTACTCGCAAAAACGCAATATGTTTTAGCATCTAGCAAAATGCGGGAGGTACGGGTCTTTCTCGATGATCGCGCAAAACACGAAAGAAGAAGGGGAAGGTTTGATTCAGTTCAAGAGATGCAAGTACTCACTCCAGAAGTAGCTTCGTACGCAGCGATGGGAGGCTCATGTACGACTCTGTCGTAAAGTTGTAGCTCCGTTGTTTGTGCCTTTCCGATGCAGTCTTCGATTCATAGTAGGCATCGGCGAGGCCATCGGGGAGCACTGGCAATCCGGACCGGTCACGAGACCAGTCCGACGCCACTGCAGTGATCAGAAATTACAAATATGACGCCAGAAATTAGCTGCAGATGCATGGGGGATTAAGCTATAATCAAGTGAGCCAGATGACAGACACCTTTAACATGGCGGCACGTCTACCCGGAGCATGATGATGATGATAGCTACCAAAACTTTTGCATATGGCCTGTTCAGTTTCCTACATTAAATGTGAAGGGGAAATTAGTGTCACGTACGTGACATCAAAGTCAATTTGTGTATAGGTCTCGTGACCCCAATTCAATTTCCCCTCAACATTTAGCAGGGAAATTTGTCATTCTACCTGACGTTACGTAACCTATACGCCAATTTAATTTTCCCACAAAATTTAACAGCGAAATTTATCAAACAAATTGGTTCTTCTTTTCCTCAATTGATTGTTTAAAGTTGTGGAGACAAAATAACTAAGTGACCCACCAGCAAAATAAAAGAAAATAATTTACTAGCTCAATTGTGATCTCGTGGGAGAAGCCCGTAGCCCGAGCTCCGAGGTCCCGTGATCGTGCTACTGCTTCTTTTGTCTTGATCTATTTATCTCAGAAAACACCTTACAATAGCTCTCCTCCTGAACAAATGTTCCACGAAGGGACGCGTTCATGATCCTCGGGCCTGTGGAAGCAGAAAACGGACTCGGCAACTTTTGTTGTGTCGGTGTTCCGTTTGAGTCTCGCAGCATTTATTGCTGGGCTTAGACAGGTGTATCTTTGAAATCATAAATATGCTCAGGGCTGATGTATTCTTCATTGATCTTTTCTTTCTCCACGAATTGGTAACCCGGAAGCGATGACATTTTTTGGCTAGACTCGTAATCCGAGCGTCCGGCAAGACCGGTAATCATGGCGACTGGTAATCCGAGTGACCGACCGGCAATATGAAAACTTAGTTACTGTACTGGTCTTATTCGTGAACTCACGAGAGAAGAGCGTAGCCCGAGCTCCGAGGCCCCGTGTTCGCGCTCCTGCTTCGTTTGTCTTGGCCTATTTATCCCCGGAGGCTTCGCTACAAAGTTTTTAAACAAAATTTAAACGATCGCTCCTTGAAGGGATTGTCCTTTGAAAACCGGAAGTTCTTAAGATCTTGTGATGGTAAAGATTAGCCTAAAGATTAACATAGGCCATATTTTTTTTATCAAACGACGCCCCAATTTCGTGTTATGAATGACGAATAATTTTACGAAACTCCGTGCCAAATTGCGCAAGTATCAATGGCCGCGCTCCCATGCCCGATGTGACGTCACACCAGGCTTGTTATTGTCAGTTCCTATGCCTTATTCCTCGTTGTAAACGGAATGTTCCTGACGAACCTCAGCGTTCCATTTTACTCGCCACTGTGAATCTCGCTGAGAAGTGTAAAGCGTGACAACCGCACAATAAAAATCCCTTTTCATTCACAAAAAAAAAAAAAAAAAATCTCGCACAGCAACGATGGATGTTAAGTCACGTCGTAGCGCTCACTTGGAGGACAAAATTCGAAGGGTGCTTCAGTTCGGCTTGATCTCTGCCAATTTTATTAGATTAGCTCAGTTACGGAACTGTTCATAGACGCTGCTTGCACGAGCAGTACCCCCTCACTCACCACGACTCGCCTCTCGTCGTTGGACGCGCCGGACAGCTTCTATGATAACTGCAGTGTATTCTATGGAATATGTACGCTACGAAGTACAGCGTCTAGATGGCCTGCCGCAGTATTTTATGGGACACACAGTTATGAAACGAAAATCTACACGGCGCTTCAAACGATAGGAGGCTGACTGAAGTGAGTGAGGGGATATACCCTTTCCGCGAGAGTTCCACAACTGAGGTAATCTAGTAACGTTGATCTCTGCGTTATGTTACGTCAGAACCTCCGCTGCTGTGAAGGTGGAAGTTGAAAACGCCGTTTATACACATTTTGCTTAAATTGCAATTACTCGTCCAGGGAAGCACACAAAATTTTTATTTGTCGTGGAAGATGCTCCTACTGCCATTGACAATGATATCTAAATGTTTTCTTAGAAACGAAATTTCATTAGAAACGATTTTTGTACTTTCGGAAAATACTACTTATAATCACTTCTTAACGTTAATAACTCAATAAACTTGCCTTAGGTTTTCTTTCTTCTAGGCAATGAGCAGTCGCCAAAAAAATTCGAGAAATATGAGCATCGTTCATCCCCTCAACTCGGAGCCAGAAAAAGCGGCCACGTGGCCTGGTGCATATTCTATCCAAAAACATTAATCATAGCCACGCGCTGGGGTTGGCAACGTAGAAAACGCGTGCTGAGCTCGACGCATTGTTAGAGTTCGGCTATTCCCATCACCGCAGTGGTTAGACAAGAGCCAGTACCCAAGTGTCCGCCGAGGCATTGATATCTACGAGCCGAAGTCGAGTGCGCACGCAGTTCTCGTGCCCAATTCATGAGCCGCCCTCGACTGTCGTCAGGCGGGTGGTTTCGATCTCATAATTACGTCATCAAGCTTTGCTAAGGTAAGACTTAAACAAAGAGTCCCATTTTCTTTTCGCCATTAACCGCGACAGAGAAGCTTCTGAATGAGTGGTGATCTGTGCGAGTATACTTAGGCCAGAGTAGGACCAGTATACGCCTCTGCAAAGTCACGCACATTTAAACCCAATATTTTTATGACCCATTTAAAAACTTCACTTTTTGCGTTACATGACTTTGTAGATAAAGGTGGCCGCCAATTTTTATTGATAGGTGCCAGACATGAGTGAAATATCAGATGTTCGCAAAAACGACCAAGAGTGAAGAACTTATTCTAGCATTTCCTCCCAAGTTGAGACCAAAAAAGCCAGGTGATAATCGAACAACCAGGGTGGCTAGACTCGTCAAACCCAAAGATTCTTTGTGTTATGACATAGTGGGGGGAGGAGCCGAAAGATTGCTGCGAAGTTTTCTTTTCTCACAAACCCGCAGATCCGTTTATCGTCGTGACGTTTTTAATGAAAGGGGCGAAAGTGCCTATCACTCCCTAGGCGCCGAACAAGAGCAGCACGAGAGAGCGCGCGGAGACGACCGTGGTTCATATGATGCAAGATTTGAATGACCGTTCTTTGAGGGCGGAGCAAGGGCAGAAAAGTTTAATTAATACTGTAAAAGAGATAAAAGAAAACCAGCACGTCATTGAAGCAAAAATTAACGCTATTGGAACGAGACTTTCTCTTGTTGAAACAAAAGTATCCGCACTTGAGCTTGCCAACAATGAAATTCGCGCGAAGCAGTGTCTTGCTGAAAGCACTAACTTCGCCAATCGGCTTGATGATCTGGAAGATCGGTCGCGCCGAAATAATTTAGTTATCTACGGAATTCCAGACGTTCAATCAGAAACTTGGGCTGAAAGTGAAAAAAAAGTGCTTGACATTGTCTCCCATATCCTTGATACTCAGGCTCCTCCCGACTGCATTGAACGCGCGCACCGAATTGGGTCCTTCGTCGCTAATAAATGTCGGCCAGTAATAGTAAAGTTTTCTTCATTTAAAGACAAGGATAAAATATTTTTCTCACGGTTCAAACTAAAAGGAAGCGCCACGTACCTGAGTGAAGACTTTTCACCAGCAACGCGTCTTGCCAGAAGGAAACTAATCGAATTTGGGAAAACAAAAAAATGCGTATTTCAGTTGCGGTATAATAAACTATTTATTAACAGGCAGTGCTACATGTATAACTCTTCAAATGATACTATCTTCGAGCTGAGTAATGGCGCTAAGGCGCGTGCGGCAGAAGATACAGCGCCAGTCTCTTCTAACAATTCGCGGGCATCTACATCATCATAGCAGGTCGTGAGGGGGGATGGTTCACACCACGGTGCAAAACAGGTGTCCGTAGTTTTTACTAATATAAGAAGTGTCATACGTCACCGAGATAATCTGTGCTCTGTCATTGATTCCTGCTGCGCTGACATCGTGATTTTAACTGAGACTTGGCTTTCCTCCAGGGTAAAGAATTCTGAAATATTTTGCTGCGAAAAGCGCTTCAACATTTATCGTTGTGATAGGGGTGATAGAACTGGAGGAGGTGTATTAATCGCAGTTGCCGCTCACATTGAATCGTTTTGTTTACGCTTGACTAGCGATTTAGAAATCTTGTTCATTTGCTTGTGTTTGAATCATCAAAAACTTGTGTTAGGTGTATGTTACCGAGCACCTTCCTGTAATAATTCTTTTGTAAACAACCTTCATGATGCAATCAACTCCATACTGGTCCGCTTTCCTTCCGTTCCTATCGTCCTTCTTGGCGACTTCAATTATCCGAACATTGTGTGGAATGATTTACATACACATTGTCACCCGTTTTCGACTGACGCAGCCGAGTTCATAAATCTTTGCAATGATTTCAGTTTTACCCAGCTAGTTTCTCTTCCTACCAGAAGCACTCCAACCGCATCCAACATCTTGGATCTAGTACTAACAACATCACCTACTTTAATTTCTTCCATCAGCAACATGGAGGGTCTCAGTGATCATTCTATAATACATTTCTTCCTTAATGTTCCTGCTGGAAGCTCGCCTACGAGTCTCAAGCGAATACGTGACTATGGTAAAGGTGACTACGTGGCTATCAATAATGAACTTTGTGTGTTTCTTGATTCTTTCTTATTGCGCTTTTCTGAGCGTTCTGTTGACGAAAACTGGCAATTATTTAAATCGGAAGTAGTGCGTCTCACTAACAAGTTCATACCGTTACGGAATCTCTCCGTATCTTCAAAAGCGCCTTGGTTTAACGTTGCGCTAAAAAGGCTTTCTAACAAGAAAAAGAGGAAGTTTAGAACCGCTAAGTTTTCAAATAATGACATTAAATGGTCCGATTATTACAATGCTTCTAATATCTACAAAATGGCAGTTCAGAACGCGAAGGCTCATTTCTTTTCTGTAACTCTGCCATCCATGCTTACTAATAACCCTAGGCAGTTCTGGAATGTGGTCAATTGCAATGAAAAACCCTCGGTATCTTTTTTTAGCGACGTTGGTGAACCAGTGTCGCTTAGTGACTGTGCGTCTATTTTAAATTCTACATTTGTCGCCTCATTTTCCCATGACCATTCATCGACTGTGCCACTGCTTTTGCAAAATGATTTTTCACCCATGCTTCCGATTATATTCGACGTTGCCGGCATTATTCACCTAGTCGATAATCTAAAAATGTCTTGTTCTGCAGGAATTGATGATATAAACTCGAAGTTCCTAAAAAACACCAAGGAATATTCGTCCATTATACTATTTAAACTCTTCGAGCAATCTCTTGGTGTTGGTGTTCTACCCGGCGACTGGAAGGTGGGAAAGGTTGTGCCTGTGCATAAGACTGGTGATAAGCATATTCCTCTCAATTATCGTCCGATATCTCTAACAAGTATTTCATGCAAAATTTTAGAACATATAATCTTCTCACATCTTGTAAATTTTTTAGAATCGAACAACTTCTTTTCTCCCGCGCAACACGGGTTTCGTAAGTCCTTTTCATGTGAAACACAGTTACTAACTTTCACACATGATCTTCATCGCATTCTTGATCGTAGTTCGAAGGCCGACTGTATTTTCCTGGACTTTTCGAAAGCCTTTGATAAGGTTTCACATAGGCTTCTACTTCACAAATTAAGCAAACTTAATATCGACGCTAACGTACTTTCCTGGATTCATGCCTTTTTAACTAACCGGTCCCAATTTGTTTTTGTAAATGACACTTCATCGTCTTTATCTTCTGTAACATCCGGGGTTCCCCAAGGTTCTGTGTTGGGACCTCTGCTTTTTCTTATATTTATAAATGACCTACCCGCCAGTGTCTCGTCCTCAATCAGCTTATTCGCCGACGACTGTGTAATATACCGTGAAGTAACTAATAATTTAGATGTCATTTCTCTTCAGTCAGACATTAACAGTGTGTTAGAATGGTGTAACATGTGGAATATGCAGCTTAACGTTAACAAATGCAAAGTAATGAGAATTTCCCGTGTCCAAAATGACACTCCTCGCTACTTTTTTAACAATGTTTCTTTAGAGCACGTTTCATGTTATAAATATCTAGGCGTTCATATCTCATCCACCCTCTCTTGGGATTCTCATATCCAATACATAACAAATAATGCTAACCGCATGCTCGGATTCCTAAAACGGAATTTTTCAACAGTTCCTGTGTCGCTAAAATTACTTCTCTACAAAACACTCGTTCGCTCAAAACTGGATTATGCCTCTTCCATCTGGGACCCCGGTACTGACGTACTAACCCTTGCAGTTGAAGCGGTCCAAAACCGTTCTGCTCGCTACATCCTCACTAATTATCACCGCATCGCTAGCGTAACATCAATGAAATTGGGCCTAAAACTGCCAACGCTTGCTTTGCGCAGAAAAATTTTTCGCTTATGCCTGTATCACAAGCTATACCATCATAACCCTTTCCTACGTGAAAGGTTACTAACGCCTGCACCTTACATCTCGTCACGTCTCGATCATCAACATAAAATGGACGTACCCTCGTGTAAAACTACATCTTTTCATAGTTCGTTCATACCTCGCACCACTCTTGACTGGAACCACCTTCCAGCCTCTGCGGTATCGATTTCCGATGGTGTGGCGTTTAAAAACTGTATTGCCAATATTTATATTCCAGGATTTGACTAACCTATTGTTATTTTTCTTGTTCTGTTTCATGTGCATATCTTAGATTTACTTTATATTATGTAACCCACTCCCCTCTGTAATGCCCTCGGGCCCTGAGGGAAAAATAAATGAAATGAAATGAAATACGTGTGACGTCACGACAAGGATTACCAGCTGCGACCGACATGTTTGATGGTCTCTAAAAAGCATGATGGAGGCTTGGGTAATAGCGTTCATGCTTCGTTTCAGCTTGGGTCCAGACGTAGCCGATGCTACGAGCGCGAGCGTGTGGCCCTGAACAGTGCTTGCATTGCATGAGCGCGCCTGCTTGGCAGGGACGCTGAAAGCCCGGAGCTCGCGCTTGTAGCATCGCCTGCGTCTGGACCCAAGCTGAAACGAAGTATAAAATCAACACCGTCGATAGTTGATAGTACTGGTATAGTTCTTATTTCCGCCGATAAAGCAGAATTTACTAAAAAGCGTCCCTGCCGTTGTTTTTATTTATCTCGGCCTAAAGTGTAGTTCGACGTGGCTAGGTCACAACCAGCCAAGTAGCGTTGTCCACTTTCGAGCGGATTTCGCCTCCGTTCAATTGTCCCCCCATTGGCGGGATAAAATCTTTTTGGGGTAGACTTTCGAATATTATCCAAGCAGGGATTAATTCTGTGTTCATCAAAGGAAATAAATGTCAGGTTGTCAATATTGACGGTGATGTTTTAAAAACGCGAGGACACCAAGCTTTCATCGTACACAACCAAACTTGTCACCGTCGATTTGAACACGCACTATCAAATTTGTCGTTCACAACTGATAATCCTGACCCTGACGTCAAAGGTATGAACTATAAAAGGACGTCACTGAACACGCCCGCACATTACGAGCCCTGGCACGTACCTCTCGCTTGAAAGTTTGTCATGGCCGCTCGCGAGTTCATCAAACGCGAACCGTTTTAATTCCAGAATCTCTAGAACCGTTATTTCGAAAATTGCACGCTGTGCTGTTTCTCGTCATTGCTCAGTGGAACGCCTCTAAGCAAGGTAGTCGAAACAGGAGGACGGGGAGGGGGCGATCTACACCCACCCCGCAAGGGGCGTCGAAAGAGGGGGCAAGGGGCATAAAGGTGTAAGGGGGGGGGGGAGGGGGGTATCGCCCTAGCCCCGAACCATAGCATTTCAGAAAGTTATAATAAAATATTTGGGGAAAGGGATACCCCCTTCTTCACTACCATCACATCTCCCCTCTTTCTCCCTATTTGTGTGTCTGTATGTGTTGGTCGTACCTTTCTTTAGAGCACAGCTCTTCGGCGCCCATTTCCGGGTTTCGCGGTGTCGGCGTCGCCGTCGGCGTAACCGGCCCGCTAAATTTAACGGGAAAATTGACGTCACGGGACCTCAACACCAATTCAATTCCCAGCTACGTGACTTCAACACCAATTCACTTCCCCTCTAGATTGTCATGTGATGTCATTTTCCCCGTTAAATTTAGCGGGGAAACTGAATGGAAGGAGGAGAGGAAAGGAGGAGAGGAAGAGGGACATACCACTTCCCTCCTCCTCCTCAAGGGCTGCGCTCTAATTTCGCATTACAGAGATTTGTAAACGTCTTTAAATATCTTTATTTTCCTCTCCTCGGCTTTTCTTCGCCCTCCCCGTCGCCCCTTCATCTCTCAGACATTACCGACGTCTCTACACACACCGCCTGTGAGTGACCCCGGTGACGTTGTTGATAGTGGCGGAAGATGAGCTCTAAAGCCGCGTACACCGAGCACGGCTCCACAACATCACAAAGTTCAATCTTTGCGTCGATTCCGAAGCGAAGATTTTGCCCTCAAATGACTCCTTTCCAAAGTTGTGAAACGTCACTTTGTCGTCACCAATAACTTCCACAAACGACGATCTTGCGACGAGGAAGTTCAAAGTATTTACAGCCCGCCTAGGTACAGTCTACGCATCATTGACTCTTACGAGGCGTAGGAATATAGGGACACTCTGGCGCGACGTCATCAGTGCAGCCGTTCAATCGACTGGCCCCACTTTGTTGCTCGCACGCGCTCCGATGAAGCTTGCAACGACTTTGTGTTTCATATTCTCGCTGGAATTTGAGCACCGAGAGAGTTTGGATGATTGACTTTTCGTCCCGCGTGACGCCATCGTCGCCAGAGTCCAATCAGCACGCTCTGCGAAGTTCGGCCCCAACTTTGTGTTTGACGAGTTTAGCGACCCAGGTATTAGAAGACTACAGCTAGTGCTTCTTCGGCAATTTAGTGCCAAAACATCCAGTCTCTGGTTAAGGTATAACAAGTTAGGTTATACATTGTCTTTTCTGGGGAGGGGGGGGATTTTATGTCCTGAGATTGCCAGACAACAACCTAATGTTGGCGCAAAGGACTGTGCTTCTTGGGGCACGTTGACATAAAAATACAATGGTACTATAAGGCTTACTAATTTAATTAGCCATGATTGTTTCACATTTGAGAAGTTCGACGTTCATAAGTTTACTTCCTCGTGTCACAATTATTCGCAGCAAACAAAGAAGACTGTAAAATAAAATTGAAGCGCCGTTTTTTTACTGTTTTAATCAATCGCGTGTTGCACCACTTTTTTTTTTGCTTTACGATACGCAATAATTTATTGCATATGTGTACTCTGATAAATTAGGCGTGCAGCACGGTACGCGTATATGAGATTAAGCAAAACACTGAAAATATTTGTTTTTATGGGCGCTCATTTAGATAATAATGCATCTCAAGATACTTTTTCATAGTGAATATTTTACAAAATTTCCAAAAACAAGAGTCAAAGCTTATCTTCATGTAAAACCTCGGCTAAACGCAAGCTTTCTGGCCTTGCTTTTTTCTTTCCCCCTAGGCGCAGCTTTTACAATCGAATTATTTACTTGAATTTCTTCGGATCGCCAAACTGATCATAAAATCAAAAATGTATGTAATTTTCGATTCCAGATAGTCTTCAACGTATGATAACAAACTGCTTCTAAATAGACTAAATACATAAAGGTCGAAACACAAACACATACACACACAAGAGAAACACACCTACACACACACACACAAACAAACAAACACACGATCACACACACACACACTCAAATCAGTTGTATCAGAAGTAGCGGAATAATATTTGCCGCAAGTCAGCGTATGCCCGAGTGCCCAGTTTACTATCGTCACTGCCGTTAATCTGATTATTTTTTCCCTCTACAAGGTTTTTGCCAAGAGCACTCGTGTTTATGGCTTGGGAAATAGGGCAGTCGACCATCTCCTTTACTCTGGTGCTTCCCGGAGAAAGATGCTGGGGCGGTACATCGAACGGTCAAGCAGGTCGTCCCCATTCCCAGAAAAAAAAAATACACATCGGTCTACGTTCAAGGAAAACGAACAGCGAGTGGACGCCAGGGCGGGGCACACAATAACGAAACGCCGATCGTCCTCCTACTTTTCTTCTTTTTTTCTCCCATTTGCTGCTGTTTCCAACTTTGTTCTCACCCACCATTCTCACCCCTTCTTCTGCTCCTCCCCATCCCTTAAAGAAAAGAAGAAAAAAAAAAAACAGGATGGAGTACCTACTTCGCAGACCCGACTAAAGAGTCTATACTCCGTGTCCTCTTACGATGGACGGTGGAGGAGGCTACGGGCCATTCCAATCCAATCCAGCGGGGCGGGCGGATCACGTGACTACACACCCAGCGCGTCGCTGCTGTCCTCTTGAAAGTCACGTGACATTCATACGGCATCGGATTGGCCCCGGTGGCTCATTGTGTTGTCTTCGGTTCATCGTAAGGTGAAACGGGGTGTAGTAACTAAAGCTGAAAGGTGAAGAAGAATAGACCACATCTAGAGCGAGGCAGCAATCTGACTCAGTCGGAATGAAGGAACTTCTTCGTTGAGACAGGGGAGGGGGGGGGGGGGTAGGCCTCAAGTAGTTAATAAAGTTCCGCCACGAACTATTTCTTCATCCTACACCTTCTATATTTTTTTCTTTTGATCCTTTGTTTCTTTTTGCGGGACGAATCCTCCTCTCTTGTTTCTTCACGTTCTCCCTTGAATAAGACCACATTCTCCCCCTCTCTCCACAATATCTCTTTTTCTCTCTCACTCGGTCTTGCTCTTAATCTCTATTTCTATTTTCTTCTCTTTCTCTTTTTTTTCTACAATTTCTTCCCTCATTCCATAACTTCCATTTTGTATTTTAGATCTTTTTATTTTATTTCTGGTCTACGAATCCTCTTTTCTTTAATCTTGACCTTCCCTCGTGATGCGACGGCATTCTTTCTTTCTCTGTCTCTTTCTCTTTTCTTTTTCACTCATTCTCTTTGTGATCTTGAGATAAAAGACAAAGAATGTTTGAGAAAGCGCCTGGATGGGAAGTAACATGGAGAGGGAAGAAGGGCTTGTTTTGTTGTTGAAACTTGGGAATGCTGACTCTTGGCAAATTGCTTGCTTTTGGTCCGACGAACCAGAATCAAGTATAAACAAGGCAAGGGCAGCAAACAAAGCAAAATAAGCGGACACCGTGTTCGACATGAGAGTGGAAGAAGAAGAAAGGAAAGAAGGCAGGTGAGCAGATAGGGCGGAAGGTGAAAGAGCCAAAAAATGAGCTGAAGTCAGGTGCCCGACATTGTTTCTTGCGTCGTTTGTTTTCTGTTTTTGCTTATATGTGTTAATCTTATTTTAGGTTGGTGAAAGGGTTAATCTAAAAGTTTAAAAATGCTTCGTTTTTTTTGTTTAGGTTTATAGAACATGGAAAAATTTTGGCGGATAATAGCGGTATTCGGACCAAATGATTCCATAAGGATTAGATCTTGACTCAACATAATATTTAAGGCAAGTAATGCAAAGTTAACGCGTATTCCTCCATAAACCATTATACTATCATCATGGGAAACTAGCGAGTTCTAAGAGGTGGGAATTTTACAGTCAGCAAGCAAAATCTAGCAACAAACTCACTGTGCCTAAATACTTCCCTGAGTACCTATCTAGGCGTGTCCTCAGGTTACTTAGAGGTAACAGTTTGTTTAAAATGACCTATCCAACTAACAAAGTGAATGTGGCAACTTTCGAAGAAAAAAAAAGAAAACTTAATGACAAAGTCAACTAAATGCATTAATCAATACGAGATAGATGTTATTGTATGATATTTACAGTAAAGATTGTCATTTTTTTCTCTTCTAAAATGTAATAAACTCCCAAAAACTATCGCCCCCCCCCCCCAAAAAAAAAACACAAAAAAACGTCATTAGGATATAGGTAGGGTTCCGTGTTTTCGGAGTTTATTTTTCGTCAAATTCGGAGTTGTGTGTTGTGGTTGTGTTTTTCGTAGTTTACTTTTTGCCGAAAATTCGGATTTTATCGGAGTTTATTTTTGTTTAATTCCCAATTTACGAAATTCGGAGTTTAATTTCGCAGTGTTTCTTATTAAAAATAAATATTATACGGGCTTAAACGTATGCTGGACAAAAAAAAAACGCGATTGTATCAATTAATATTTCCTTTAGTTGTATTTGGAGTTGGTGCCTTTAGTACTCGCAATACTAATTTGTCCTACGGCAAAAGTTGCACACAAGTGTTGCTCTGATAAATGTCGATACCTTAAAGTCATTAAACTCCTGGAGGTAGTCGCTGGGAAGCTTGTATTCATTCTATACTCTTCCATCAACCTAACGCGCGGCCGCGCGAGGTAGAGTGGTAAAGTATGTAAAAGAGAAGTTTCAACTGTCCCTCTTCCCCACTTTATGCGATCTTAATGGTCCATAGCTTTCACTGTTACGGAAAACACAACCCCTCCTTCCTCTAAAGCACAAATAGTATGACACAAACTTGAAACATGAAATGACTTTTGTCATGACCCGAAAGTACTATGACCTGTTGTCCTGACCGCAATTTGAAACATAAGTGTGGTGGCATTTTCCCAGGACCATTGACTCTGCGCGCTGATCAAACCATTAATTGTAAAATACTTTTGTATGTGTGTGTGTGTGGGGGGAGGGGGGGAGGGGGGATTGGCACATCGAAATTCGGAGTTTATCGGATAAATCCGAACTGACGAAAATTTTACCGGCGGGTGCTTTTCGGAGGTTTTCGGATTTATCCCAAAAATACTAAACCCTAGATATAGGATAAGGTATATTTCTGCCAATATCAACAAAACTGTAAAAAAAAAAAATAGGCGTTTGAAGAAGTGTGGTAAGCTGGGCGAGTTGATATGATGACATAGTGAACAGAACCGCGCACAAAATGACAAGGAGAGAGAAACGCGCTTGTGTATCGTACATGTTCCTTTGCTATGTTCTTGTCTTTCTGTGCGATGTCCTGTTCACTGAGGGGTTTGAGTTTCATTTTGTTATTTCGCGCTCAGACGTAAAAAGAAGATCCGAGATGGACCAAGAAGATCCGAGACGGACCGAGCCCTACCCGACACCACTGTCGGGCTCGGGCCAATTTACGAGACTCATGTTCGGGTGCGGGTCGGGAAAAAGTCCCTTCTATGCAAGCAGCGTCGGCCTCGGGTCGGGCTGAGAACGACACAAAATACCTCTCGCGCTAGCCGCGTCTCGGACCCACCTACGAAAATTGAGAGGACGCTTAAGGTTCGCCTTTAATAGTAGAACACGATAGCGTTATCGGGCCTCGTTCGCATCGCCTTCTCATTCGCTTCTCATGCTCTTCCTGGCAGCCGAAAGAGTGTCGGACAGGGAGGCCTGGTCAGTAGCTTGTCTGGCTCGCAACCGAAGGGTCGTGGGTTCGAATACTGCATAAAATGCTTCAATTTTTTCTTTAATGCAAAATAATTATTTTATTAAGTGAAATCATTTGAGACATGCGGCGACCTTCTCATTCGCATTACATGCCATGCATTTTCATCACTTTCATTCCACGCGTGACTTCACGTTTCTCCTAAGCCTTGTGGTTGTTTGAAATTCCCGCGCGAGGTCATATGTCTGTGTCGTCATGACCCTATCGACCAATCAGAATTGTCGCGTCCGCGATTTCTCGTCACACCCCAAACGCCGTGTCTTTTTTTTTGCTTTACGAGGTCTTTAACGCTGTCGCGTTTTAAAATAGTCAGAATGGGGTCGGGTGTGGATAGCTTTTATCGACCTAAGTCGGACCAGACTTCGAAATTCCGGCTCAACCAGATCACTAACCTGAACCCTTTTATGAGCGGTGGGATATACTTCCCACCTGAGCTTGATCTGTACTGGGCTCAAGGGAAGGCGAATTCCCACCATTGTACTGTGCCGCCATCTAGCGGAAGACATTTCAAACAAGAAAAAAATATACTGGTGCCATTTGGCGGTGCAATAGCAAAGCTGTACTTTTTCTAAAAATTCCCGCGCAGAGCATTCGCAAGCTTTCGTGCTTGTGAGGCTGGCTTCAATTCTCTGCTGATGATCAGAGCTTTACAAGGTATGAAACCTTCAAACTTACTCCTCGAGGGCTCTGAGCAGTCCAATACGCCTCGCAAGTGGGCTCATTTTCGTCTTCTGCGCATGAGAAAGGAAGTAGCGGCGACGTCAAAACGCCGAGCCCTGATTGTCTGATCGCGACCCCCTATCTGAGCGTCGTCTGCTCCTTTGCAACGTCGTCTGCTCGCAACGTCGTCTGCGTCTGTCTTACCCTTCCTGCGACTTTCGGAAGTGCAGGTCTTTACGAGCGAGCTCGACTTCGCCTTTCAGAGAAGGCAGACGAAATAACTCGAGTGGTACGTTGTTTTTGTCGAACAACTAGCAGACGCTCATCAAGGAGGGAAGTCAAAGGACTCACTGGCGAGGTGTCCCGAGACGCCGAGGTTTGTTTGCTAAAGAACCGAGAGTGAAGCGTGGTTAGTGTCCGCAAATTCCCTCCCAAATACTTTTCCCCTCCTTTCGTGTGTGGCAAGACTCCTCATTCTTTAACCGCGTCGGCGGGTTGGCGCAGTTAACGTCGTCTGCTTTACGTCTGCTAGTCAAAGCGATGGCTGCCTTACCTTTCTTGCGTCTGTCGGAGATTCACCGCTTTTTCACCGGCGAGAGTCAGCGTTGCCTCGGAAAACAAGGAGATGACAAGAGGAAGAGATTGACCTCTTAATCTAAAATTTAGGTCAGTGATCACAGTATAATACGGGAAGGGTTCACAAAGAGGTCGCGCGCGGCATATTCCATTCAGCACGCCAGCCGGTCGTGGGCAGACGGTCACCGAGTCGGAGTGGCTGCTAGGCCTATCTGCCGAGTTCGTTTGGTCGGTCGGTGAATCGTGGCCGTTGGAGCTTTTCCCGGTGTTTGTGGACCCAGCGTTCTTGTTTGTCGTGGTCTGGTTCAAGTACTTTTACTTTTTTCTTGCTGCTTGAAGTCGGGACGCGAGAGAAGCGCACGTAGAAAAATAAACGTCCGTTGGTCGTCGCGACCGCGACGCTGTCGGCCATGCTGACTTGATCGCAAGAAGTGCGTAGCTTCGGAGCTGTCGTAGGATTTCGGCGTAACCTGCGCAAAACTTCTTACGAAAATTTCGTTTCCTGTGAATACGAATTTGTTTTTAAGTTTTTGTCTTACGCATATTTTTGGCGTAAGATCGTTTCGTGAATCTGGCCTCTGCACTTTCGAAAGTCGCAGGAAAGGTAAGACAGACGCAGACGACGCTGCGAGCAGACGACGTTGCAGAGGAGCAGACGACGCTCCAGATAGGGGGTCGCGATCAGCCAATCAGGGCTCGGCGTTCTGACGTCACCGCTACCCCCCGCCAACGTTGCCCCCCTGCGCAAGAAGCAGATGAACTCAGCCCTCCGCATTAATCCGAATAATTTGAAAGCACATGTGCGGCAAGCAACTTTCTCGGTATTTGTCAAATTGGGTTGTGTGGTCGTCGTGGCCTAGGAGCATCTCTCTCCCACTGCAGCTTTCGGAACTTTTAGATTTTAAAGAAACAAATATTTTCGTTTCTAGATGGTTTTTGAGAAAGAAGAGAGTACATTGGGTTGGAGGAAAGTTATCTTCAGCTCCTGCAGTTTCTCTCTTCAACATTAAAATTAATTGACTATGTTTTTTTTGTGCAGCTGCTGGGCCATGGGAAGCATATTTCTCACCTTGGTATCTATTTTGTGCTTTGTGGTAAAAATCATTACTCGACAAAGGGATCTTATTCAAGTACTTTCGCACGAAATGAAAGCATAAGGGTCCCTGCAGGGCCTGCCAAAAAGTCGCCCATGAAAGGGCTAAAGGCCGAAGCACAGCCTCGGTTTTCTGCAGGGAAAATAACCCTTTTAACTCTTTCCCTTCTCCTAAGCTGCGAGGGGAGCCAAGTTGGGGCAACGAAAAAAAAGTGGAGAGGATTTAGGAAAGGAGGAGGCGGGAAAAAAGTGAAAAAACAGGAAGTGTACGTCGGCCTTCAAACATACCTAACCCGGAAACATGATTCTCTGCACTCACACCTCTTTCGTGTTTTTCTGAACCATTTTTCTTGTCGAGCATTTGGCAATATTTACATTTCTGTTTTACGATTAGCACTGAAAAAAAAAGAATGTTGTCGACGAAACTTCGCAGAACTAAATGGTATGGGACGCCCTTTCCGGAGGTGCAGTCGGGGACAGCGGGCTTGGGTTGCCGGCTGGACGCTGTGTATGGGTTACGTTTTGTAATTAGCAGCCGCACACTGTCGCTGCAAACTGGTGTGAACACAGGCGGGGGGGGGGGTTAATGCGCTCACCAGTGATACACGCGCTGTCTGAAAAGGATGACCCAAATGGCATTAGCTTTCTGCGTAGTGTGTATAGCCATTTCCGGCCGAAGTGCACGACGTAGTGCGTATAGCTTTACTCTTCTCGAAAACATTGGGATCCCCTTGCACTTTTTCAACATCCTTGAGATTGTTAAATTTAAATTTTTTTATAACTAGTGGCTCTATAAAACATTTTTTTCCTAATGTGCCTTTCTGGATCTTGTGAAAAGGGTAATACATTTATGTCCCCTCCCGGACAGTAGAAAACGAAGGTTCAGAAAGTGGTTCTGAAAGTCCTCGTCGGTTGCCTCAGGGCAGCCAGAATGTTCAATTAGGACTTCACGAAATGCACTACAAATCGTAGGGCATTTTGTGGAGTCCTAACTGAATATGCTGGGCTTCCATCCTTTGTTCACCGCTCGCTGCTAGCGTTTGCTACGGGGAGGATTCTCAAGCTGAATGCTTCTGATAGAGTAAATAGACTTGTTGCACTGCTCTGTGGATGCTATATACACTTAGCATCTTGTTTTGATCTTACAATTGCAAACGGGATTGGTGCCTGTCTGTATGGCTAACACATGATCGCACATGTCCTACGTCTGATGTTGCCATAAATTGGAACCACTTCCGATTAATGGCAATCTAGCTTTTTCCTTTTTGCCCGAGATTGAGTTTTAAGTTTGGATCGCCATTGTTCTGTGCAATTGTTTGCAACCATTTATGGACATAGTTTTCTGAGAAAGCAAGTCTTCAAAGCTAGACACTCCATGCGCATTCACTCTACCGAAAACACAGCCATGAAATAAAATGAGATGCCTGTTTGCATTATACATGAAAATCAGGTGGCCTGATTGTCTGGAACACCACGGTACACATGGGAGAACAAACACTGGCTGTTTTAAAAGCTGTGAAGCGTCATTGCCACGAGACATGACTAGAGCCCTGCATATCCGCGGATTATCCGCAGATATCCGCAGAAAACTGGCGGATGCGGATAAAAATTAGACGGATTTTGGCAGATTGCGGATCGGATGCGGATGGCAGGGGCTGCGGATGCGGATATCCGCGGATCCGGATCTAAATTTTTGCCCGGTGGCATTCAGTCCGTCGACTGACGTTTCATCTACAGATCGTTTCGTCGACATGCGACGTTTGATCAAAAGGCTTCCCGTGTTCGTTTCATCGAAAAACCTGAGACGTTTCGTCGCACACAACCCTGCTATTTTCGTAACAAACGTTTTGCGTCTCGCCTTGATTACAGGGGGTAGGGGGACATGGTTTGGTTAAGCACGCCTTAGTGAATCGCGCGCTAGCTTTTAGCGGCTTAGTGAAGAAATACGTTGTTGACAAAACGCCGCAGGGGCTTGTGCCCACAAAACGCACAGCGTCGACGAACCGCGTATGTCCATGAGATGTATGTCCGTGAAAAGTTGTCCACGAAACGTATTTCCACAAAACGCGTTCCGAAGAAACAATAGGGATCCTAAGAAAGATCTGACTCTTACTGAAGATCGCTTCAGTTAGTGGATTTCATCTCGTCAAAAATGCCATCTATAGAAAAAGTAAAAGTAAAGCATGCGGGGCATCAATCGTCCCAAGAAAGCTAGTTCTTTGGCAGGGAAAGAGCGGAAAACTTGATCGGACAAAGAAAACCTCAAACGAACTAGTCACAAGAAAGTAGAAGAAACCTCCCCCTCTCCGCAGAGAGTGGTGTGGTCATGATACCAAAAACAAAAGAAGTGTTTCGACAGCGAGCGCGACCCTGTGGCGCCACGGTTTGCAAAGTTTCGGAATCAGCGGCGCACGCACATAGGCAGCCCTTAAATTGCCTGTTTCTTTTTTGTATGCTTAGAGTTCTAGCGAAGAAAGTCTGGTAGTTCATGTTCGTCCGATTACGACGCCAGGGCGCCAGCAATGCCAGCGGCTGCCGCGCGCAACCTCCGTAACCGCCCCAAGCAAAAAAAAAAAAAGTTTTCTTTTAATATATATATTTGGGCGCCTGCAGGTCGCGATCTTTCTCGAACAACACGTTAGTCGATCCGATAGGCCTTGGACCTCTGAAGGACGCCGTTCACCAACTTTACGACCTCTCAAATCTTTGGTTCTCGTTACGACCTCTGAAACCAGGGACGCAGTGGCGACCGTCTACCGGGTTGCAGTATAAACTTGACAATCCGGCATATATTCCTACTTCTCCCGCGCATTATCCTTTTCTTTCTTGTCTCGAAAAACCTTTGGAAACGTTATAAACCGAGCCTTTCTCATAGGTATTACGCATATCGACCTCGAAATGCCGCACAAACCGTCGCTCTTGTGAAATGCAGTTCCACGATCACCACATAGATGGCGCCAGAAATGAAATTTGGAGCAGTTTTAACAGATCTCGAGGCCAGATTCACGAAGCGAACTTACGAACAAAAAAGTACTTACGACAAAACCTGAGAAGAAATCCGAATTCACGAAACGAAATGTTCGTAACTTTTGCGTGGTTTACGAACGAATCCTACGACAGCTCCGAAGCTGTCTTACGCACTTCTTACGATCAAATCAGCATGGCCGACAGCGTCGCTCAGTCACTTGGCCGCGACGACCAACGGACGTTTATTTTCTACGTGCTCTTCTCACGCGTCCCGACTTCAAGCAGCAAGAGAAAAGTAAAAAGTACTTGAAACAGACCACGACGAACAAGAACGCTGGATCCACAAACACCCGGGAAAAGCTCCAACGACCACGACTCCGACCAACCGAGCTCGCAGATAGGCCTAGCAGGCACTCCGTCTCGGTACAGCGGTGCTCCGACGGTCCTTGGCCAAGACAGTCTGCCCACGACCGGCTGGCGTGCTGAATGGAATATGCCCGCGCGACCCTTGTGAACCCTTCCCGTATTATAGTTTGATCGCTGACCTCAATTTTAGATTAAGAGGTCAATCTCTTCCTCTTGTCATCTCCTTGTTTTCCGAGGCAGCGGTGACGAACGCTGTCGTCGAAAAGGACTCTCATCGATTCTATCTCCTTGTTTTGTGTGATATAGAGCTCAAATAAACGCCGCATGGATTACCTTCGCAACACGGTATGTACACTTTGTTATTAGTATGCCATTTTTATTCTGACACGACTGCACCTCACTGTCGATCGCTATAACAGTTCGTGGGTCGCAATGCCGGTCCAACCGTTCTTTGCCGAGTGTCACGTCAGTATCGAGTTGCAATCGTAAAGGATCGGTCTCGAAGCGCTTACCAATTCGCGGGCCAACAGCGCGAATCCAGCACTTCGATCAAACGCGCGCGTCTGCTCCGAGTGTGAACAGGTATTACGTGGCTCTTGCTGACACTCTCGTAGTTCAAACGTATCTTTTTTAACGTCGGCTCGCTCTGCATCTCCGAGGCCGCGAAAAACGCCGCGGCAATTTGTTTCCATCTACGTCGCTTTGCAAACGACTGACACGGGCCGTCTTTTACCAACGATGACAGTTGTGTTGACTTCGTAGCGATCGAGTTCGTAGCAGTCAACGGAGGCGGTTACGCATCCCGGCCTCGGCATTCGGGCGTGTTTAAATCGTGTTAGCGTCGACATATCACTGCACGGACACGAACCCCAGACAAGCGGTGGCAGAAAGGCCGCCTGTGTTTGTTGTTAAAAATCCACGTGCTCCGAACGGCTCCGAACCATGCCGAGCTCTCCGATTGGTTGTTCGTGCTGCCAAACACGCCGTCGCCATAGCAACAGCACCGGTATGTTCTAGTTTTTTCGTACGAGAACGTCGCTTTCCTCCTCTCACTTAAGAACGCGTTCGTGAATACCGATTTCTCCTCTTCTTACGATGTTCTTAACTTACGAACTTCTTAGCTAAGTTGTCGTAAACTAAGAAGCTCTTCGTGAATCTGGCCTCTGGTCTCTCTCGGTCGAAGTCGTGGTCGCAAGAGTGTGAACGGGGCCTTGACTTAGCGGCGCATCATTGTCCGCTTCGCTGACGAAACACCGTGAGACTCGAGGCGGCCGCATATGCTCGCGGGCAACACTGCTGCGGTGCCGGGATTTTGTCTTCCTCACCTTCTCCTCCTCTCTTTTCGGGAAATTTTTCGTTTTATTTTTTGCTGACCTTTCTTTTCAGGCGTTCAGACTTCGTGGGGAGCGTTAAGGGGTCCCGCAATGGCTTTTTAACTGATTTTTTAATTTGCACCAAACCTGAGCGCACTGAACGTGTAGTAACTTAATGGCGGCTTTTCTTTTCTCGAATTTCGCTTTATTTTAAAAGTTATAGGCAAATTAAAATTCATAAAAACAAGCAAGAAACAACCTCCTTCATGACGTCCTTGGCTGCTTGGCGGCCGTGAACTAGGCCGAGGGGTAGTGAGCTGAGCGAGCGCTTCACTGCTGCCGTACTCCGTGTCGACGGCGCGAGAGGGGCGCCACTCAAAGCGTGTTCTGGATAGGTCTGTA
>JAZHYW010044175.1:0-45530 GCA_037355805.1 Ixodes ricinus | reverse complement strand
GCTGATGGAAAGGTAAATGTTAAGTTAAAGCGCCATTTCTTTTTTAAAACTGGAGGCCCGTTAAGCAGTGATTATAGCTATTCAACAAACAACGCTCACAGTATCGGCGTACCCATCCTTGATTTTATGACGGGTGCCGACGTTTTGGCTGAAGCAGGTGCAGAAGGGGCGCATTTTGATGATCGTGTACGATTCGATAATTACGGATTTCCGAGCTTTCCAGATGCGGTGTCAAGAAGCTCAGGGGGTCGCAAACTGGTTCAGTGTTCTAGGAGAACGAAAGAGGCGTTTTCAGCGATTTCAAATAAAGCTTAAGGCAATTGGTATCAATGAGTTTAGGAAGCATTGATGTCTGAATATTGTTACTCTGAAGGATACGTTATTCAGCGGCTTTAGCAGAGACTAACGACGATAATAATCCCTGCAAAAGGAAAACAAGGGGGACTAAGGACAAGCACAAATCTCTCTCTGTCCCCCTTTGTTTCCTTTCTCCAGGGATTATGATCGTCATTCTTGTCCAGCTCGCTTGCACCTTTGCATTAATTGTATTATCAGCAAAGAATACCTGATTTTGAACTTCTTTTATCAGCATAAATCATTTGTGAGCAAAATCGGTGCTCTAAGGCATTAGGAAGGATTTTAAAAATGTTCTTTAATTACGAGAAAGCTCATTTGATTGTAAGGTTGCTGCTCCGGCAACTTCAGTTGTATGGGACTACTGCTTGTGTATGCCCGCTTTCCCTCAAAGAGGTGTGTGTGCAGAGAAGCACGTTTCCGGGTTAGGTATGTTTGAAGGCCGACGTACACTTCCTGTTTTCCACTTTTGCCCGCCTCCTCCTTTCCTAAATCCTCTCCACTTTTTACGTTGCCCCAACTTGGCTCCCTCGCAGCTTAGGAGAGGGGAAGCGTTAAGAGGGTTATCTTCCCTGCAGAAAACCGAGATTGTACGTCTGCCTTTACCCCTTTCATGGGCGACTTTTTGTAGGCCCTGTGGCGAACCGTTTTGCTCTTTCCCGTGAAAGTACTTGAATAAGAGCACTTTGCCGAGTTATGATTTTTACCGCAAAGCACAAAATAGATACCAAGGTGGGAAATATGCTTCCCATGGCCCGGCAGCTGCACAAAAACAAATAGTCAATTAATTTTAATGTTGAAGAGAGAAACTGCAGGAGCTGAAGATAACTTTCCTGCAACCCAATGTACTCTCTTCTTTCTCAAAACAATCTAGAAACGAAAATATTTGTTTCTTTCAAAAACTAAAGCTCCGAAAGCTGCGTGGGAGAGAGATGCTCCTAGGCCACGACGACTACACTACCCAATTTGACAAATACCGAGAAAGTTGCTTGCTGCACATGTGCTTTCAAATTATTCGGATTAATTGGACTGCTCAGAGCCCTCGAGGAGTAAGTTTGAAGGTTTCATACCTTGTAAAGCTCTGATCATCAGCAGAGAATTGAAGCCAGCCTCACAAGCACGAAAGCTTGCGAATGCTCTGCGCGGGAATTTTTAGAAAAAGTACAGCTTTGCTATTGCACCGCCAAATGGCACCAGTATATTTTTTTCTTGTTTGAAATGTCTTCCGCTAGATGGCGGCACAGTACAATGGTGGGAATTCGCCTTCTCTTGAGCCCAGTACAGATCAAGCGCAGGTGGGAAGTATATCCCACCGCTCATAAAAGGGTTCAGGTTAGTGATCTGATTCAGCCGGAATTTCGAAGTCTGGTCCGACTTAGGTCGATAAAAGCTATCCACACCCGACCCCATTCTGACTATTTTAAAACGCGACAGCGTTAAAGACCTCGTAAAGCAAAAAAAAAGAAACGGCGTTTGGGGTGTGACGAAAAAATCGCGGACGCGACAATTCTGATTGGTCGATAGGGTCATGACGTCACAGATCATATGACCTCGCGCGGGAATTTCAAACAACCACAAGGCTTAGGAGAAACGTGACGTCACGCGTGGAATGAAAGTGATGAAAATGCATGGCATGTAATGCGAATGAAAGGTCGCCGCATGTCTCAAATGATTTCACTTAATAAAATAATTATTTTGCATTAAAGAAAAAATTGAAGCATTTTATGCAGTATTCGAACCCACGACCCTTCGGTTGCGAGCCAGACAAGCTACTGACCAGGCCTCCCTGTCCGACACTCTTTCGGCTGCCAGGAAGAGCATGAGAAGCGAATGAGAAGGCGATGCGAACGAGGCCCGATAACGCTATCGTGTTCTACTATTAAAGGCGAACCTTAAGCGTCCTCTCAATTTTCGTAGGTGGGTCCGAGACGCGGCTAGCGCGAGAGGTATTTTGTGTCGTTCTCAGCCCGACCCGAGGCCGACGCTGCTTGCATAGAAGGGACTTTTTCCCGACCCGCACCCGAACATGAGTCTCGTAAATTGGCCCGAGCCCGACAGTGGTGTCGGGTAGGGCTCGGTCCGTCTGGCATCTTCTTGGTCCCTCTCGGATCTTCTTTTTACGTCTGAGCGCGAAATAACAAAATGAAACTCAAACCCCTCAGTGAACAGGACATCGCACAGAAAGACAAGAACATAGCAAAGGAACATGTACGATACACAAGCGCGTTTCTCTCTCCTTGTCATTTTGTGCGCGGTTCTGTTCACTATGTCATCATATCAACTCGCCCAGCTTACCACACTTCTTCAAACGCCTATTTTTTTTTTTTACAGTTTTGTTGATATTGGCAGAAATATACCTTATCCTATATCTAGGGTTTCGTATTTTTGGGATAAATCCGAAAACCTCCGAAAAGCACCCGCCGGTAAAATTTTCGTCAGTTCGGATTTATCCGATAAACTCCGAATTTCGATGTGCCAATCCCCCTCTCCCCCCCCCCCCCACACACACACACATACAAAAGTATTTTACAATTAATGGTTTGATCAGCGCGCAGAGTCAATGGTCCTGGGAAAACGCCACCACACTTATGTTTCAAATTGCGGTCAGGACAACAGGTCATAGTACTTTCGGGTCATGACAAAAGTCATTTCATGTTTCAAGTTTGTGTCATACTATTTGTGCTTTAGAGGAAGGAGGGGTTGTGTTTTCGCTAACAGTGAAAGCTATGGACCATTAAGATCGCATAAAGTGGGGAAGAAGGACAGTTGAAACTTCTCTTTACATACTTTACCACTCTACCTCGCGCGGCCGCGCGTTAGGTTGATGGAAGAGTATAGAATGAATACAAGCTTCCCAGCGACTACCTCCAGGAGTTTAATGACTTTAAGGTATCGACATTTATCAGAGCAACACTTGTGTGCAACTTTTGCCGTAGGACAAATTAGTATTGCGAGTACTAAAGGCACCAACTCCAAATACAACTAAAGAAAATATTAATTGATACAATCGCGTTTTTTTTTTGTCCAGCATACGTTTAAGCCCGTATAATATTTATTTTTAATAAGAAACACTGCGAAATTAAACTCCGAATTTCGTAAATTTGGAATTAAACAAAAATAAACTCCGATAAAATCCGAATTTTCGGCAAAAAGTAAACTACGAAAAACACAACCACAACACACAACTCCGAATTTGACGAAAAATAAACTCCGAAAACACGGAACCCTACCTATATCCTAATGACGTTTTTTTGTGTGTGTTTTTTTTTGAGGGGGGCGGGGTGGGGCTGATAGTTTTTGGGAGTTTATTACATTTTAGAAGAGAAAAAAATGACAATCTTTACTGTAAATATCATACAATAACGTCTATCTCGTATTGATTAATGCATTTAGTTGACTTTGTCATTAAGTTTTCTTTTTTTTTCTTCGAAAGTTGCTACATTCACTTTGTTAGTTGGATAGGTCATTTTAAACAAACTGTTACCTCTAAGTAACCTGAGGACACGCCTAGATAGGTACTCAGGGAAGTATTTAGGCACAGTGAGTTTGTTGCTAGATTTTGCTTGCTGACTGTAAAATTTCCACCTCTTAGAACTCGCTAGTTTCCCATGATGATAGTATAATGGTTTATGGAGGAATACGCGTTAACTTTGCATTACTTGCCTTAAATATTATGTTGAGTCAAGATCTAATCCTTATGGAATCATTTGGTCCGAATACCGCTATTATCCGCCAAAATGTTTTCCATGTTCTATAAACCTAAACAAAAAAACGAAGCATTTTTAAACTTTTAGATTAACCCTTTCACCAACCTAAAATAAGATTAACACATATAAGCAAAAACAGAAAACAAACGACGCAAGAAACAATGTCGGGCACCTGACTTCAGCTCATTTTTTGGCTCTTTCACCTTCCGCCCTATCTGCTCACCTGCCTTCTTTCCTTTCTCCTTCTTCCACTCTCATGTCGAACACGGTGTCCGCTTATTTTGCTTTGTTTGCTGCCCTTGCCTTGTTTATACTTGATTCTGGTTCGTCGGACCAAAAGCAAGCAATTTGCCAAGAGTCAGCATTCCCAAGTTTCAACAACAAAACAAGCCCTTCTTCCCTCTCCATGTTACTTCCCATCCAGGCGCTTTCTCAAACATTCTTTGTCTTTTATCTCAAGATCACAAAGAGAATGAGTGAAAAAGAAAAGAAAGAGACAGAGAAAGAAAGAATGCCGTCGCATCACGAGGGAAGGTCAAGATTAAAGAAAAGAGGATTCGTAGACCAGAAATAAAATAAAAAGATCTAAAATACAAAATGGAAGTTATGAAATGAGGGAAGAAATTGTAGAAAAAAAAGAGAAAGAGAAGAAAATAGAAATAGAGATTAAGAGCAAGACCAAGTGAGAGAGAAAAAGAGATATTGTGGAGAGAGGGGGAGAATGTGGTCTTATTCAAGGGAGAACGTGAAGAAACAAGAGAGTGAGGATTCGTCCCGCAAAAAGAAACAAAGGATCAAAAGAAAAAAATATAGAGGGTGTAGGATGAAGAAATAGTTCGTGGCGGAACTTTATTAACTACTTGAGGCCTACCCCCCCCCCCCTCCCGCCCCCGTCTCAACGAAGAAGTTCCTTCATTCCGACTGAGTCAGATTGCTGCCTCGCTCTAGATGTGGTCTATTCTTCTTCACCGTTCAGCTTTAGTTACTACACCCCGTTTCACCTTACGATGAACCGAAGACAACGCAACGAGCCACCGGGGCCAATCCGATGCCATATGAATGTCACGTGACTTTCAAGAGGACAGCAGCGACGCGCCGGGTGTGTAGTCACGTGATCCGCCCGCCCCGCTGGATTGGATTGGAATGGCCCGTAGCGTCATCCACCGTCCATCGTAAGAGGACACGGAGTATAGACTCTTTAGTCGGGCATCTGCGAAGTAGGTACTCCATCCTGTTTTTTTTTTTTTCTTCTTTTCTTTAAGGGATGGGGAGGAGCAGAAGAAGGGGTGAGAATGGTGGGTGAGAACAAAGTTGGAAACAGCAGCAAATGGGGAAAAAAAGAAGAAAAGTAGGAGGACGATCGGCGTTTCGTTATTGTGTGCCCCGCCCTGGCGTCCACTCGCTGTTCGTTTTCCTTGAACGTAGACCGATGTCGTTTTTTTTTTTTCAGGGGGAATGGGGACGACCTGCTTGACCGTGTCGATGTACCGCCCCAGCATCTTTCTCCGGGAAGCACCAGAGTAAAGGAGATGGTCGACTGCCCTATTTCCCAAGCCATAAACACGAGTGCTCTTGGCAAAAACCTTGTAGAGGGAAAAAATATCAGATTAACGGCAGTGACGATAGTAAACTGGGCACTCGGGCATACGCTGACTTGCGGCAAATATTATTCCGCTACTTCTGATACAACTGATTTGAGTGAGTGTGTGTATGTGTGATCACTTGTTTGTTTGTTTTTGTGCGTGTGTGTAGCTGTGTTTCTCTTGTGTGTGTATGTGTTTGCGTTTCAATCTTTATGTATTTGGTCTATTTAGAAGCAGTCTGTTGTCATACGTTGAAGACTATCTGGAATCGAACATTACATACATTTTTGATTTTACGATCAGTTTGGCGATCGGAAGAAATTCAAGTGAATAATTCGATTGTAAAAGCTGCGCCTAGGGGGAAAAAAAAGCAAGTCCAAAAAGCTTGCGTTAAGCCGAGGTTTTACATGAAGATAAACTTTGACTCTTGTTTTTGGAAGTTTTGTAAAATATTCACTGTGAAAGAGTATATTGAGATGCATTATTATCTAAATGAGCGCCCATAAAAACAAATATTTTCAGTGTTTTGCCTAATCTCATATACGCGTACCGTTCTGGACGCCTAATTTATCAGTACACAATGCAATACATTATTGCGTATCGTAAAGCAATAAAAAAAGTGGTGCAACACGCGATTGATTAAAATAGTAAAAAAACGGCGCTTCACTTTTATTTTACAGTCTTCTTTGTTTGCTGCGAATAATTGTGACATGAGCAAGTAAGCTTATGAACGTCGAACTTCTCAAATGTGAAACAATGATGGCTTATATAAATTAGTAAGCCTTATAGTACCATTGTATTTTTATGTCAACATGCCCCAAGAAGCACAGTCCTTTGCGCCAACATTAGGTTGTTGTCTGGCAATCCCCGAAGAGCTGTGCTCTAAACAAAGGTACGACCAACACATACAGACAGACAGATAGGGAGACAGGGGGGGAAGGTGATGGTAGTGAAGAAGGGGGGTATCCCTTTCCCCGAATATTTTATTAGAACTTTCTGAAATGCTATGGTTCGGGGCTAGGGCGATACCCCCCCCCCCCTCTACACCTTTATGCCCCTTTCCCCCTCTTTCGACGCCCCTCAGGGGGTGAATGTAGATCGCCCCCCCCCCTCCCCGTCCACCTGTTTCGACTACCTTGCTTAGAGGCGTTGCAACTGAGCAATGACGAGAAACAGCACAGTGTGCAATTTTCGAAATAACGGTTCTAGAGTTTCTGGAATTAAAACGGTTCGCGTTTGATGAACTCGCGAGCGGCCATGACAAACTTTCAAACGAGAGGTACGTGCCAAGGCTCGTAATGTGCGGGCGTGTTCAGTGACGTCTTTTATAGCTCATACCTTTGACGTCAGTGTGAAGATTATCAGTTGTGAACGACAAATTTGATAGTTGGTGTACGATGAAAGATTGGTGTCCTCGCATTTTTAAAACATCACCGTCAATATTGACAACCTGACATTTATTTCCGTTGATGAACAGAGAATTGATCTCTGCTTGGCTAATATTCGAAAGTCTACCCCAAAAAGATTTATTCCGCCGATGAGGGGACAACTGAACGGAGGCGAAATCTGCTCGAAAGCGGACAACGCTACTCGGCTGGTTGTGACCACCACCGTGGCTGTGACCTACCCACGTCGAGATAAATAAAAAATAAAAACGGCAGGGACGCTTTTTAGTATATTCTGCTTTATCGGCGGAAATGAGAACTATACCAGACTATCAACTTCGACGGTGTTGATTTTAGAACGCTATTACCCAAGCCTCCATCATGGTCTTTAGAGACAATCAAACATGTCGGTCGCAGCTGCTCATCCTTGTCGTGACTTCACACGTATGAACCACGGTCGTCTCCGCGCGCTCTCTCGTGCTGCTCTTGATCGGCGCCTAGGGAGTGCTAGGCAGTTTCGCCCCTTTAATTAAAGACGTCACGACGATGAACGGATCTGCGGGTTTGTGAGAAAGAAAAGTTCGCAGCAATCTTTCGGGTCCTCCCCCACTATGTCATAACGCAAAGAACCTATGGGTTTGACGAGTTTAGCGACCCTGGCTGTTCGATTATCACCTGGCGTTTTTGGTCTCAACTTGGGAGGAAATGCCAGAATAAGGTTTCACTCTTGGTCGTTTGGTTGATACGTGGTATTTTTTGAAAAATGGGTCATAGAAAAAGATTGGGTTTAAATGTGCGTGACTTTGCAGAGGCGTAAACTGGTCCTAGTCTGGCCAAAGTATACTCGCACGTACCGTCACTGATTCAGAAGCTTATTTGTCGCGGTTAAATGGCGAAAACAAAATGGGACTCTTTGTTTAAGTCTTACCTTAGCAAAGCTTGATGACGTAATTGTAGGGATCGAAACCGCCCGCCTGACGACAGTCGAGGGCGGCTCATGGATTGGCGCAGGAGAACTGCGTGCGCACTCGACCTCGGCTCGTAGATATCAATGCTTCGGCGGACACTTGGGTACTGGCTCTTGTCTAACCACTGCGGTGATCGGAATAGCCGAACTCTAACAATGCCTCGAGCTCAACACGCGTTTTCTACTTTGCCAACCCCAACGAGTGGCTATGATTAACGTTTTTGCATAGAATATGCACCAGGCCACGTGGCCGCTTGTTCTGGCTCCGAGTTGAAGGGATGAACGATGCCCATATTTCTGAATTCATTTGGTGACTGCCATTGCCTAGAAAGGAAAAATAAGGCAAGTTTATTGAGTTATTAACGTTAAGAAGTGATTATAAGTAGTATTTTCCGAAAGTAGACAAATCGTTTCTAATAAAATGTCGTATTTAAGAAAACATTTAGATATCATTGTCAATGGCAGTAGGAGCATCTTCAACGACAAAAAGAATTTTGTGTGCTTCCCTGGACGAGTAATTGCAATTTAAACAAAGTGTGTATAAACGGTGTTTTCTACTTCCACCTTCAGAGCAGCGGAGGCTCCTACGTAACATAACGCAGAGATCAACGTTACTAGATTACCTCAGTTCTGGAACTCCCGCGGAAAAGGTATACCCCTCACTCACTTCACTCAGCCTCCCATCGTTTGAAGCGCCGTAGATTTTCGTTTCATAACTGTGTATCCCATAAAATACTGCGGCAGGCCATCTAGACGCTGTGCTTCGAAGCATACATATTTCATAAAATACACCGCAGTTATCATAGAAGCTGTCCGCCGCGTCGAACGACGAGAGGTGAGTCGTGATCGGTGAGGGCGGAGACGTACTAATAAAATTGGCGGAGATCAAGCCGGACTGAATCACCGTTCGAATTTCGTACTCCTGAGTGAGCGCTACGACGTGCTGAACCCTCGTTGCTGTGCGAGATTTTTTTATTTTTAGTGAAAGGGGATTTTTGTTGTGCGTTTGTCATGCTCCATACTTCTCAGCTAGATTTACGGTGACGAGTCAGATGGAACGCAGCGGTGCAGTCAGGAGCACTCTGTTTCCAAGGAGGAATGAGGCATAGGATCTGACAATTACAAGCCTGGTGTGACGTCACATCGGGCATGGGAGCGCGGCCATTGATACTTGAGGCATTTGGAATGGAGTTTCGTAAAATTGTCCGTCATTGATCACATGAAATTGGGCGTCGTTTGATAAAAAAGTATGACCTATGTTAATCTTTAGGCTCCCGCCAGGTAACCATCACAAGATCTTAAGAACTTCCGGTTTTCACAGGACAATCCCTTTAAGGAGAGATCGTTTAAATTTGTTTAAAAACTTTGTAGCGAAGCCTCTGGGGATAAATAGGGCGAGACAAAAGAAGCAAGAGTGCGAACACGGGACCTCGGAGCTCGAGCTGCACTCTTTTCTCGTGAGATCCCAATAGACCCTTCCGCTGTTTACAAACATGAACTGCCTCCTGCGTCCCAAGCAACTTCCGGTTCATAAAAAGTATGAACAAAGTCCGCTCTAACACCGCTGTTTGAGATGTCGATGAAACGTTTAACCACCGATTCTCCAGGTGAACGCCAAAGAACGAAGAAGCCCGAGATATGTTAAATATTTTCGAGTACTCTTGTAAAACCAACTTGCCTCCTCAAGGCGTTAAATTAACCAGCCGAGGGCCCTCGTTAAATCTCCAACTTTGATTTGCGTCTTAGCGCTTATGCTTTCTAGCACTGGCGACATAGGCAAAGCTCGACAGACTTGCAAAGACGGAGCGACCGGAAGTTGCTAGGGACGCAGGAGGCAGTTCATGTTTGTAAACAGCGTAAAGGTCTATAGAGCCAGTAAACAATTTTTTATCTTGCCGGTTGGTCACTCGGGTTACCGGTTGCTCTGATTACCAGCCTGGCCGGTAATCGTGATTACCGGTCTTGCCGGACGCTCGGATTACGACTCTAGCCACAAAATGCCATCGCGTCCGGGTTACCAATTTGTGGAGAAAGAAAACATCAATCAAGAATACATCAGCCCTGAGCATATTTATGATTTCGAAGATACACCTGTCTAAGCCCAACAATAAATGCTGCGAGACACAAACGGAACAGCGACACAACAACGAAGTTGCAGAGTCCGTTTTTTGATTCCTCACTCCCGAGAATCATGAACACTTCCCTTTGTGAAACATTTGTTGAGGGAGGGAGCTACTGTAGCGTGCCTTCTGGGATAAATAGTGCAAGACAAAAAAAGCAGGAGCACAATCACGGGACCTCGGAGCTCTGGCTACGCTCTTCTCCCGCGAAATCTCAATTGAGCAAGTAAATTATTTTCTTTTATCTTGTTGGTGGGTCACTTAGCTTTTCTGTCTCTACAACTTAAAACAATCGTTTCAGGAATAAGAAGAACCTATATATCTTTTATAAATCTCCCCATTAAAGTTTGCGGGAAAACTAAATTGGCGTATAGGTTACGTGACGTAAGGAAGGGTGACGAGTCTCCGGCTAAATGTTCAGAGGGGAATTGAATTGGGGTCACCCGACCTATACACCAATTGAATTTGATGTCACGTACGTGACATGAATTTACCCTTCAAATGTAACGAGGAAACTGAATAGGCCATATGCAAACGTTTTGGCAGCTATCATCATCATCATGCTAAGGGAAGACGTGCCGCCATGTTAAATGGTGTCTGTCATCTGGGTCGCTTGATTACAGCTTGATCCCCCATGTATCTGCAGCTAATTTCTGCCGTCATATTTGTAATTTCTGATCACTGCAGTGCCGTTGGACTGGTCTCGTGACCTGTCAATTGCCAGTGCTTCCCGATGGCTTCGCCGATGCCTGCTACGAATCAAGGACTGCATCGGAAAGGCACAACTGGCGGAGCTACAACTTTACGACAGAGTCGTGCCTGAGCCTCCCATCACTGCATACGAAGCTACTTCTGAGTGAGTACTTGAATCTCTTGAACTGAATCAAACCTACCCTTCTTCTCTCGTGTTTCGCGCTATCTTCGAGAAAGACCCGTACCTCCCCCATTTCGCTAGATACTAAAACATATTGCGTTTGTGCAGAGTACTACCCACACCCCCGCGCTTGATTTCGTGCCTTTTTCAGCCGAAGTGCAACTTCTACGATACAACGTATCTGAGTGCGTCAGCTACTAATGAGCATAAACGGAATCGCAAATGAGCCGCATAGTGACACAAGCATGCTCGTCGGCATTCCGCTGACGTCCTTACGTGAAGAATGGACTTTCAGGTTAGGCTGCTAGAGCTTCGCTTTAAGGGTTGGGACGGCATTATAATATGTTCACGAGAAAGGGAAAACAAAAGTCGGGCAGACGCACCAGACATAGCCCCTCCTGTGCGATGTCGCGCTTTTTTTGTGTAATTTGCTATTAGTGGGGGAGGGGGGGACGAGAAAAGAACACACTCTGTGGATCAGTGTCTTCAACATAGGAATGAAGATCACATGCATAAAGCGCTCTAAGTTTATGATGTTTAGGCCTTTTAAAAGCATATTATTATCATGAAATCGACTTCCACAGAACCAAGATTAACGAAATCCAACACCTGAAAGATACTTAACATTGCCTAAATTACTTGCTGGTGATCCTCACACTTGTTTTGTTTCATTTATACAGCCCACCTGTACCGACATTCTTGGTACGGTGTGTCTGCTTCCGTGGGAGGATGAAGACGTCTGCATCATATGAGGTAACAATCAAGCAGACCACGGAGCCACGCTTGCAGCGTATCCGCTGTACCTGCCCTGCGGGTAATGCAGGTTTTGCAACCCTTTGATGGCGGTCCTGGAGGAGGTTGTTATATTACAAGGCCAGGGCTAGAGAGAAGCACCGGAGCAGCTCGCTCCAACTAAACTGCCACAGCAATGAACACGTCCACGACAGGCGGGGGATCGGTGGCCGAGTGGGGTAGCGCACACCAGCTCGGAGCACGTGGAGCGAAAGCTCGTGCAGCAGAACCCAGGGAACCTGGGCTCAATCCCACCCCCGGCCCGTTTCGATCTGGATGAGCATCGTACCGGCGTGCGGTCGTGTACCACTACTGCGTGGTGCACGTTAAAGATCCCAGGCTAGCGGTTGTACTGCACTGGCTAAAATTTCACATCTACAGCAAGTGACTCGTCGGATCTTTGAAATGGCTGACTCAAATATCCCCACAACACCAATTATTATTATTAGTCCAAAATTCACGCTGGCCCTCCGGAGCTGCCGGAGCTACAGAGGCTACCTGAACTTCGGAGCACCGAGTACCTCCCAGCATTGCGGAAATGCGAAGTTCATGCTCGGCACACCATATACCGCGCCTCTTTTTGGCACATTGCCTATGGGCGTGTAGGTTTCGTGAAGTCAGGCGCTGGGCGTCAAGTTTGTCACTCAATTTTCATGGAAAACCGATTTTGGTGTTATAGGTCACGCGACTTTAATTTATCTGCCAGGTTCAGCGTAAAGATTGTACTAGTGTATATAGGACACGCGACACCAGGTCACGCGAGGTTAATTTTCTAGCTGAATTTAGCGGAAAATGTTTAGACGAACAGACGAACGGGCGGACGGAAGTACGATAATTTGAGATTTGGGGGTTCCGGTAAAAAGCATCACACGTTTTAAAGCAGATTTGCGTGAAATTTCAGTTGGCCGACAGAGTCTGTTAATCTATTCTATATAGTCGCTTGCAAGCATTTGGCTTTTGGGTGCCGCCATCTTGCTGCCGGTGTGGGTAGATCGTCTGATATAGACATACATCTGATGGTTCAATCTCATTGGCTGCAGAGTAGCGATTATAAGCCGCTCGACTTTAGCCACGTCCTGCTTTTCATAACGTTCGTCTGCTTCTTGAACAGGGGTTGCGATGATGTCAAAACGCTGAACTCTTATTCAATGATTGAAAGAAAAAGAATACAGTGGTTTGACCTCGGGCCAGCTATCATTGACGTCTGCCTACTATCCATTCAATCAATGCCAATCAGAGCTCGGCGTCGTTCTGAAGTCACCGCAACCCCTCAGCAAGGAGCAGAGGAACTTGCGCTCCGCATACACAAACTCAACTCTTTGACGTCACGCTACTGCGGTGGCGCTGGTGTCGGCACTGCGCATGCGCAGGGCGAATAGTAATGGGCGAACCTGGTTTCTGCGCACGCGCAGTGCCCACACCTCAGCGGGGGGGTACACTCTAAGAATGCCTGCGCATCCACTACCCACAAAACACTCAAAGAGCCAATCTCTGCGATCTAGGAAATCAGCTCAGCGAATGATGAGGCAGAACATCCATTTAGAGCTAAATATGAAGTCTGTGCTGTGGCATTACGCAATGCAAAGCGTCATGCGTGCATTGCGTAATGCCACAGCGCAGACTTAATTTTGAGGTCCAAACTGATGTTCCGCCTCATCATTCGCTGAGCTGAATTTCCTAGATCGCAAAGATTGGCTCTTCGAGTGCTTTGCGGGTAAGTAGACGCGCAGGTATTTCTTAGAGTGTAGATGCATTTCCGAGTAAATACCGCACAAGCTGGGCTCATTGTCAATCTTTCGTAATAACAGGGACCACACTCTCACTTTATCGCAAGACCAACAAATTCTTATTTGTGCTTTAGGGTCCAGAAAGTGTTTGAGAGCTCTACGTTGCCCGATTTTAGGTGCGAGAGTTCGGCGGTTTACAGTCGCACCTGCAACACTATGGGAGCCATGGGTGAGCCTTGTTGGTGGATTATCTTGCTACATTTACACATATAATATTTATTTTTGATTCTTTTTATACGTTGTCTCATCCTACGATGGACAAAAGGTCAAAGCCACAGGACGCAAGGCCTAATCACGTTACACGTTAAACTATGACATGCTTAACGTTGATTAGGGTGCACGAATAATGCTCCGAATCCCAAATTGCTGCATCATTTCGGTAGCTTTGACACTGCAAAGAGCGTCTATGTTGTGTCTTTCTTTGCGATGTGAAATTGGTGAGTCACTCATGCTATTCAATTTGAACCACTGTCCGCCCATCCCCATTAGAGGTGGGCACAGACACGTGCATTGAAGCCAAATACCAGGCATCTAAGTGGCTCGTGATTGGATCTGGTGGTCCGTAGCTTTTGCCTTTAGTCCATCGTAGGTGAGACTGAAGTATAGTAGCGAATCGTCGCGCCTGCTGTACCCGTTTTAAGCTCAAGAAAATAAAAAAAGATTTCACAAGTTTTCACAAGGTTGGCTTGTCGAATTAAGAAGCGATGCTTTTGGCGTTTGGAACATGTACGTCTTGACAAAATACCATATGCAGTATATAATCAAAAATGCACCTGCATGTATCTTATTTTTCCGCATAAAGGGGAAGTAGTAATACTCCGCAAAGAGAGGACTTCTTTTACTCCGGTTCTTGAGGTGAAAACGGTATAGTCGGCTTACTTAAGTGTCCACATCTTTTCGTGTTATTTTCCAAACATCAGTATTTCTAAGCCAAATATTATATCGTCACAAAAAGTTAATTCACGGGTTATAAAGTCTTCGAAATAAACAAATACAATAAATGTGGCAATATAATAAATAAGAGCAAAGCAAAAATCCCGGCACCATGTTTCGTCATTATACAAACGATAGAGAGAAAAAAAAAGCGATGCCAATAAAATGGTGTGCAGCCGGAAGAAGAAGGGTCAGAACAGGGGAGTGTTAGCTCGAATGCCATCCGTGCAAAGCAGCAGACCATAAAGAATGGATGCTCAATTAGCCATGTTGAACGAACGTGCTTGGAATGCGTCTTTCGGATTGGCTCGTGCACGCCGGCTTGCATCCAATCCTCCCCCGCGGAAAGAGTAAAGAAAGACTCGTAATACCACGTTCCGCCTTTAGATGGACTGGAGTCAAAGCGCGCGAACACGTACACCTACGAACAAGACGCCGTGTAATACCTCCGTCTGAACTCGTTCGCAAGTTGCTTAACTAAAGAGGAATTAAAAGCTGTTACGTCGAGTTGCTTAAATTACACCCTTTGTCTTTCGTAGTTTGTTACGGAATCTTTTTGGCAGCGTGGATTCGCCTGACGGGTTCGTGGAGGACTGAGCATAGCTTCGACGACGGTCCATCAGACGCAGGCGACAAGCAGAGGGAAAGACTCCCAAAAGTGATCCCGAAAATCCCCGCTAATGTACGTACTTGGGCTCCATCGGGACGCGACTGATTGCTACGCCGGATCGCGAACTGGACACTCAGTTGCAACTGATGACGGGAACATAAAAATATAAAAAATAAGAAAAAGTAAGTACAGCGAAAAAATGAAGTTATCTAACAAAAAACATTTTCAAGCCTTAAGAAAAAAAGAAAAAACTCGTTGGTCTGTTGCGGCCATTGCACTTAGACTGGTCTCATAGGCGAAGGACCGCTTCTGGACCCCTCGTGGACTTGTGTGTTTTTCTTTTAGGGAAGTTCGGGTTGTTATGGCCCTTTTTATGCGCACAATTCTGGTGCCTGTTTATTCCAGGATTAAGAACAGTTCCGAATGCACTGTTAGCTAAGCTGTAAAGATTACGGGTATGCAGAGTTATAACGCTGCTAGATGGGCTATATTTACCCTGAACTTAAAGGCTAGTTCACACGGCCTCGTATTGTAAAATGATAAAAGACAGCGCGAACACCAACACGGACAAAGAAGGTGTACATACACAGAGCGCTATTTGTGTGTACACCTTCTCTGTCCGTGTCGTTTTTCGCGTTGATTTTTTATCCTTTTACAATACTACGCCAACCAACCCAACTCACCCCTGTTCCACACAGCCCCGTTTTCTTACGTTAGGTTACGTTAGGAAGCTTTACTTAAAAGTCACAGGGAAATTAGTGTTTTGCATAAACGTGGATACCAGTTAGGAGGTAGCCTGGCACGCGACATTCAAGACACGAATGTTTCGGTGACTTATTTGTAACATAAGAAAACGCGAGGGAATGGTGCTGTGTGAACAAACCTTTAGGAACCTGGCCATGGTGTCCGAAATAAAGTAGACGAGGTTTTGATTGAGATGAGTGTGAAGGTTTCCCCCAGAAATAAAGAAAAATTCATTGATGGATCCTCAGATAATTCGTTGGCTTGACCCTTGGGAAGCGCCACACACGTGCCCATTTGGAAAACGCCTCAAGCAGACATCTTCACTTTTCTTGTTCTGGCTGTCTCTTTTGCTTCCTATAATTTCGCTGCCTCTTTTTGCCTCGTTATGGGGTCAGTGTTAGCGTTTTCCAAAGGGGGACGTTTGTGGAATTTCCCCAAGGGTCATGCTAACGCATTCTCTAAGGATCCATCGATGTATCTTCCTTCAATTTGTGTGCCGCCTCTTGTACCAGCGCTAGTACTTGGTTCACACTCCATTTTGTATTACAAACAAAGATATACGCTATCCGCACACCTGCAAGCTCAGACTGGCCCCAGCATCCGCGCGCTCATTGGCTTCCGCCCCGTGACGTCAGCCTCCCTCTCGCCTTTGTCCTTCGCTACCCTCCTCCCCTCTACACGGCGCGCTTCCCTTTCCACTGTTTTGTACACAGACGGACGCCGTCAGGTTTTCCCTCCCATCTGGGTACTAATGCTAACAGATTAATATAAATGTATGGTTGATATTTTAAGACAGACTTTACGAAAGACCGCGGTAAAGATGGTAGATAAACTCAAATGCGCTACGATAAAGACAAGACCCTACTGAAATTTGCTCAAATTATCGCCAAAAAGTTAGCCCCCAAGGAATATAAAATAAACATGAGTACTTTTTTTTTAAATTACACGTGCTTCGAACTCTATACCGCATTCTAAAAAAGGAAACATATTTATACGTAAGCTGGTGATGGTCAGATGGGATGGGAATAAATAACATAATTTGTAAATCAAATTTAACTGAATAATAATGTCAAAAACATACATTTAAACTTATATATTTCTTATTTACTTTTACCAAATACTGTTTGAACTTTATTTTTACAAAATCTTTGAAATGTTCTAATGTACCCTACAATTTCAACAGCAAGTAAAACGTTTTGCATTTCTCTTTGCTATACCTGTTTCGATGTCTACGTTATCTGAAATTGAACAATGACAGTCGCAATTATCATTATACCATTTAAAATTATGCAGATGCTAGAACGTAGAATTTAAAACACTACAGTTGCATGGGTTATTTGAGCTATATTCTTAATTTTATTTAAATTATAATAATATACGAGTTTTGAAAGAAGTTTCACTTCTTTCAAACAGTATAACTTCACACAGAACATAACACGTTCCACCAGTCAGAACGCTTAAGAGCTGATAAAATTGTAGTGGTTCACTGTTAATTGTACAGCTCAAAGAGATCAAGATGGGGAAGTTTAAATAATAATAATATTAATAATAATAATAATAATAATAATAAATTAGTGTGCATGCTTATACTGCCGGAATTTAGTAAGCCTCAATGGGCGTCTAGTGTGTCAGCTTTAGATTAGAAATATACTCAGTGCAGTACGGCCGCTGGCCTGGGGCTTTTGCGTGCACCACGAAGTAGTGATACACGACCGCACGCCGGTAGGATGCTCATCCAGATCGAAACGGGCAGGGGTGGGAATTGAACCCAGTATCTCCCGGGGTTTGCAGCGCGAGCTTCCGCTCCATGTTCTCCGAGCTGGTGCCTGGTGCCACTCGGCCACCGATCCCCCACAGAAAAATGGGAGTATTATATTAGTTCCCTAGAAAATACAGCTATAGATTAATTACCATGGTACATTTCGTCTTGCAATAAAGGAACTGTGGCTTTCAGTCTATTTCTGGAGTTTTTGACAGATGAAGACAACGGTATTAGGCAGGCGAGCTGGTTGTTATTCGACATGCTGACATTGATACTGACAAAGATTTAAAAGACGAGAAAACGAAAATTGTTTAAAGCTTATCGTCAATGCTCAATTTTTATACATTTGCTCTTAAACCTCCAATCCACAAGGTAGCAATTATCAATCGTACGAAGTTCTGCGTGAGAGGTCATTATAAGAAACAATGGGACCAGTGGTGTAGCCAGGGGAGCGACTTATGTAGCTTCGCCCTTAACCCCCCCCCCGCCCCTTCCCGAAATACCGCCGAACCCGAAATATACACATGCAGTTTACCCCCCCCTCCCCGCACCCAAGCCGTAGGCATCCCCGTCACCTTAGCCAACCCCTTCTCCCCCCCCCGGCCCGAAAACGTTCATGGCTACGGCAGTGCCTGCTGTACTAGGTCGGTAAAGTTCAGGTACAGCTAGATGCCATGAAGAATTGGGGTTAGGGCGTTTCAAATACTGTAAAGACTAAATTTTCGCAAGGACCTAATTTTCGCGAGGACCTAATTTTCGCGAAATTCGCGAATCGCCTACGATTTGCGAAAAATACGTCCCGCGAACAATTCGGGCAATATGTGAATGCTACGGAAGCTACACTCGATTCGTGAAAATTAGAACCCGCGAATAATTTCAAATTTTCAACTTTGGCCCGATTCGCGGAAATTTGAGCCCGCGAAAATTAAGTCGTTTACAGTATGTCATTCCTTTATTTTTAAGGCACGCGCCAATACAACATGCCAAATCCTATATTTTAGCGAACATTCATGATAACGTATTTAATGTCAAGTCTGCCTCATCTGCGACTGCCAATACTAATAGCGTGGTACAGTACAAACTCTCCAGTGCTAACTGACAGCCGTAAGTCACTGCCAGCTATCTCAGCGGAAGATTACGGGGTCGCGAGTCATGCTGGATAAGTATTGTGGGTTGTCCGTAAGGCCAGCAGCGGCGACATCACTAGAGGGGGGCGCCTGGAGATGGTAGAGGGGGTATAGGGGGGCGCAGAGGTGAACCCCGCTCCAGTTGCAGCACTCAGGCGGGTGTCGCGGCGTGCCAGAAGAGCGGAGGGTGTTGTGGCGCGCCACCGCTCCGGTGCCGCTGACCCAGTGACGCCACTGCGGAAGAGGTACGATTCTAGGCAAAAGCTGCCGCTAAAACAATCACGGCGCGTCGCGGCCGGAAACCCACGCTCAGCGAGCGCGGCCATTGTGATGTCAGTACCGGCATGACTATCGTCATGTCTTGGTGGCTTGAATTCGTGTGAAACGTTCTGATTATCGTTTCTTTACTCTAAAAACTGAAAAGATAGAAATTTTTTGTGTAAAATGTATATATCGAATGAAAGGTGTGCATATGATTCATTAGCATCACTTAAAAAAAAGAAGAAGGTACTGTGACATCGATTTTGGTTTTGCTTCAGTTCCAACAGGGATCGAAAGTTGGGGATGTTAGTCCTACGTACCTTGTAATATCGAACAACATAGATGAGCTTTGTGACCATTGGGAGATGCCAACGATCGTTCGCTCAATAACCCTTGAAGCGGCCCGTGTAACTGGGGTAGTACTCTCAGGGTAAGATTCTTATACCATGCAATTGTTTCATGAGCTTTTCTTCAATGAATTCGTCTGTTTTTCAGGTTTAAATAGATGTGTATCATTTTACACCACTATATGATTGATTGAAAACTGATATTTAAATAAACACTTACAATTATACACGTACTCGACCGAAAGATGCAGAATACATTTACGTTCTCCTACCACGCTACGTGCGGTGCTAAGTAAGCAAGCAAAGATTATGTACTAAACCTGTGCTCAAGTTTCGAATGCAATAGCATTATTAAGCTACTCACCACATATTTCTGTCTTTGTATGTCTCCTCTATTGTAGTAGGTTCCCTGCTAAACTCAGTGGAAAAATTGACTTCACGTGACCTGAATTGGGAACCTGAATTGGTGCAATTGAGGTCCCCAGATAAAGTTAGCGGAATCAGGTTCCCCGTTAACTTTTCCGTAAAACTGACTTCAAGCGACCTATGCACTAATTCAAGTTCCCCGCTAAATTTAGCGGAAAAATGACTTTATGTGACCTGTTCATTAATTCAGGTTCCTGCTAAATTTTAGAAAACAAATTAGGAAGTTTTCATAGATCGTTTTCGCTGTGCCGCAACGCGCTCCGCCAACCGCTACAATACTCGGAACTCTACAGTCAAGGCCACCGGCGAGCAGGCGCAGTAGCGACTTTTTCGTTGCGGAGGGCTTCGCGGAGAGAGAAACGCTGTTTACGAAAACTCCCTATTGACCACTCCAGTTCCTCCGCTAAATTTAGCGGAAAGTTTGCATCACGTGACCTATGCACCAAATCATGCTCCCCGCAAATTTAGCGATAAAACTGACTTCACGTGACCTATGCACTAATTCAGGTTCCCTGCTAAATTTAGCGGGAAATGGACTTCACGTTCCCTATGCACCAAATCAGGTTCCCGCTAAATTCAGCAGAGAATTGACTTCACATGAGCTATGCACCAATTCAGGTTCCCCGCTACATTAAGCAGAACATTGACTTCACGTGGCCTATTTATTTTTTTATTTTTATTTCAAGTAACTTCAAGGTACGTACATTAAAAAGGGGAGAAAACTGTAAAATATTAATTACAAATGGCACATACTAGAAATAGCATGCTTAAACAAACCAATACCAGTGATGTCAGCAATCGAGGCGAGTTTATAGATGTTTGTGGCATAAAATGATATTTAAATAATGAAGTTCAAAAATTTGAAAGACCTACCTTATGGCTATGATCATTCCAGAAGATATGTAGAATGGTGGAGCAATTAGTTTATCACGAAGGGTAATATTTTGATGAAATATTTTTGAAAAATATATAAGCGAGAGATTTTTGGTAGTAAATTAATAACGGCGGACATAAAGCATTGTTTTATGGTAGAAACACTGGCAGTGCGATGATATTTTGTCAATATGAAACCAGCTCAAGCTTCTGAATGAATTCAATAAGAACAATTAGTGACGAGGGAGCAGGGTCCCACACAGCTGCAGCTTAATATACTTTTGGACAACTTAGGGTTTTGTACATGGTTAGTTTTAATAAAAACGGAGCGAGAAAGATTTTTTAAGTATCCTAACGTACGGTTAGCACTGTTAATCACGTATTCAATATGAATCTTTCAAGAGAGTTTTCACGTTATATAAACACCAAGATATATGTAACAGACACCGAAGCGAGAGGATTGCTGTTCAGATGATCAGTAAACCACACCGATCAAGCACGTGACACCTTCATTGATTTACGTTTGTGAGTGATTAGTATTATTACCCACTGGTTATATCACAGTGATACTCGGTTAAGGTCAGATTGCAGCGTGTCTGATATGTGGGCTATTTTCCAGTATATCACGCAATCGTGATCGAAGAGGCATGTCGAACAAGACAAGTTCTGCACCAAGTCATTAATGTAAATAAGAAAGAGTAGCGGGCCAAGCACTCTGTCCTGCGGGACACCCAAGCTGGCTGGAACTGTACATGAATCTGTATTTATGCGAAAGCATTAACTTTCCCATTTAGCGCAGCCGGCGTTGTCTGTAACCACGGTTTAAGGAAATCATTCTCAACAAGTACCCAACTTGTTCTATTAATACACGAGCTCGAAAACACAATTAACAATAGGAGCCAGGCAGACATAATTTCCCTTGATATATTGAAAGCTTTTGATCGTGTATCACACCCAAAACTTCTTTAAAACTTTCTACAATCTTCACAAATGATGAGATAGTAGAGTAGATAGCACCATACCTGTCCAATAGATCACAATATGTACATTTCTGTGGTGAGTCTTCTGGCCTTCTTTCCGTAATGTCCGGGGTACTTCAAGGCTTGGTTCTTCAGCCTCTTAATTTTAAATTTTTATAAATGACACTATTGAAGACATCAAAGTACACGTTAAATTATTTCCCGATGATTGTGTTATTTATTCTGAGTTTAAATCAGCAGAAATCAGTAAAAGCAGCAGAAACTGCACACTATACACTCATAAGACCCATGCTGGAATATGCCACTGTTGTCTGATATTTTCATACCGCGAAGCGTATCAGTAAACTTGAACGTGCCCAAAAAATTTGCATGGCGATTTATAACTAACAATATTAGATATAATATTTCTGCGTCAGGCTTACTTGCAGAGGCTAGTATGCAGCCGTTGGAGATCAGAGCTAGACTAAACAGATTACACTTATTATACTCCCTTGTTAACAAGCTGTTCAATGTTGATAGTGAAAGAAATATCACTTTTTCCTCAACGGGTTCATCTAGACTGAATCATTCAAGAGCTATCAACCAATACAGATATGATCATGGTGTATACAAGTATTCCTTCTTTCCACGAGCAATCCAAGAAGGGAATTCGTTAACAAACCAAGTAGTAACCTTCCGTCACTTGACGGTTTTGTTGATGCAATTAGTTTTGTGGCAATTTGTTCTTGAGTGCAATCGTTTCTACTGTTCAGATTATATGGAATATGCAAACCCGCACCTGCTATGGCTCGCGCATGCGTTCCGCAGTATCCTTTAAATAAATAAAAAGTGGCACCTATAGTCGGTGACAGGTCCAGAACGAAGTGGAAGCTCCTCCCACCTCTTTCCCCTTTAGTAGAGCGAACGCGGGAGAGGAGGCGACCTCCTCTCCACCGTTCACCCCGCTGAAGTGGAAAGGGGTGGGAGGAGCTTCCACTTCGCTCTTGACCTGTCACCGGCTATAGTTCCATTGGCTGAGCTTAACGGCACCTAAATTCCTATTGGCTGAGGGAAACGGCACCTAAATGCAGGTCATGAAGCCGCGCGTTCAGAAATAAAACACAAGAAAGCACAGCACATGCAGATGCTTAGTCACGGAAGCCGACGGGAGCGCTCAAGGCCAAAGCGGACGAGCCTCGAAGTAAAACACAAAGAAGAGCACAGCAACGCAGATGCTTAGTCACGGAAGCCGACGGGGGCGCTTAAGGCCAAAGCGGACGAACCTCGGAAATAAAACACAAAGTCACAGCAACGCAGATGCTTAGTCGCGGAAGCCGACGGGGTGCTCAAGGTCAAAGCGGACGAGCCTCACAAAATAAAAACACAAAGAAGAGCAGAGCAACGCAGATGCTTAGTCACGGAAGCCGATGGGGGCGCTCAAGGTCAAAGCGGACGAGCCTCAGAAATAAAACACAAAGAAGAGCACAGCAATTGCAGATGCTTAGTCACGGAAGCCGACGGGGGCGCTTAAGGTCAAAGCGGACGAGCCTCAGAAATAAAACACAAAGAAGAGCACAGCAATGCAGATGCTTAATCACGAAAGCCGACGGGGCGCTCTAAGGTCAAAGCGGACGAGCCTCAGAAATAAAACACAAAGAAGAGCACAGCAACGCAGATGCTTAATCACGAAAGCCGACGGGGCGCTTAAGGTCAAAGCGGACGAGCCTCAGAAATAAAACACAAAGAAGAGCACAGCAACGCAGATGCTTAGTCACGGAAGCCGACGGGGGCGCTTAAGGTCAAAGCGGACGAGCCTCAGAAATAAAACACAAAGAAGAGCACAGCAATGCAGATGCTTAATCACGAAAGCCGACGGGGGCGCTTAAGGTCAAAGCGGACGAGCCTCAGAAATAAAACACAAAGAAGAGCACAGCAATGCAGATGCTTAATCACGAAAGCCGACGGGGGCGCTTAAGGTCAAAGCGGACGAGCCTCAGAAATAAAACACAAAGAAGAGCACAGCAATGCAGATGCTTAATCACGAAAGCCGACGGGGGCGCTTAAGGTCAAAGCGGACGAGCCTCAGAAATAAAACACAAAGAAGAGCACAGCAATGCAGATGCTTAGTCACGGAAGCCGACGCGGCGCTTAAGGTCAAAGCGGACGAGACTCAGAAATAAAACACAAAGAAGCGCACAGCAACGCAGATGCTTAATCACGGAAGCCGACGGGGGCGCTTAAGGTCAAAGCGGACGAGCCTCAGAAATAAAACACAAAGAAGAGCACAGCAACGCAGATGCTTAGTCACGGAAGCCGACGGGGGCGCTTAAGGTCAAAGCGGACGAGCCTCAGAAATAAAACACAAAGAAGCGCACAGCAACGCAGATGCTTAGTCACGGAAGCCGACGGGGGCGCTTAAGGTCAAAGCGGACGAGCCTCAGAAATAAAACACAAAGAAGAGCACAGCAATGCAGATGCTTAGTCACGGAAGCCGACGGGGGCGCTCAAGGTCAAAGCGGACGAGCCTCAGAAATAAAACACAAAGAACAGCACAGCAACGCAGATGCTTAGTCACGGAAGCCGACGGGGGCGCTTAAGGTCAAAGCGGACGAGCCTCAGAAATAAAACACAACGAAGAGCACAGCAACGCAGATGCTTAGTCACGGAAGCCGACAGGGGCGCTTAAGGTCAAAGCGGACGAGCCTCAGAAATAAAACACAAAGAAGAGCACAGCAATGCAGATGCTTAGTCACGGAAGCCGACGGGGGCGCTCAAGGTCAAAGCGGACGAGCCTCAGAAATAAAACACAAAGAAGAGCACAGCAACGCAGATGCTTAGTCACGGAAGCCGACGGGGGCGCTTAAGGTCAAAGCGGACGAGCCTCAGAAATAAAACACAAAGAAGAGCACAGCAATGCAGATGCTTAGTCACGGAAGCCGACGGGGGCGCTTAAGGTCAAAGCGGACGAGCCTCAGAAATAAAACACAAAGAAGAGCACAGCAATGCAGATGCTTAGTCACGGAAGCCGACGGGGGCGCTTAAGGTCAAAGCGGACGAGCCTCAGAAATAAAAACACAAAGAAGAGCACAGCAATGCAGATGCTTAGTCACGGAAGCCGACGGGGGCGCTTAAGGTCAAAGCGGACGAGCCTCAGAAATAAAACACAAAGAAGAGCACAGCAACGCAGATGCTTAGTCACGGAAGCCGACGGGGGCGCTTAAGGTCAAAGCGGACGTAGCCTCAGAAATAAAACACAAAGAAGAGCACAGCAACGCAGATGCTTAGTCACGGAAGCCGACGGGGGCGCTTAAGGTCAAAGCGGAGGAGCCTCAGAAATAAAACACAAAGAAGAGCACAGCAACGCAGATGCTTAGTCACGGAAGCCGTCAGGGGCGCTTAAGGTCAAAGCGGACGAGCCTCAGAAATAAAACACAAAGAAGAGCACAGCAATACAGATGCTTAGTCACGGAAGCCGACGGGGGCGCTTAAGGTCAAAGCGGACGAGCCTCAGAAATAAAACACAAAGAAGAGCACAGCAATGCAGATGCTTAGTCACGGAAGCCGACAGGGGCGCTTAAGGTCAAAGCGGACGAGCCTCAGAAATAAAACACAAAGAAGAGCACAGCAATGCAGATGCTTAGTCACGGAAGCCGACGGGGGCGCTCAAGGTCAAAGCGGACGAGCCTCAGAAATAAAACACAAAGAAGAGCACAGCAACGCAGATGCTTAGTCACGGAAGCCGACGGGGGCGCTTAAGGTCAAAGCGGACGAGCCTCAGAAATAAAACACAAAGAAGAGCACAGCAATGCAGATGCTTAGTCACGGAAGCCGACGGGGGCGCTTAAGGTCAAAGCGGACGAGCCTCAGAAATAAAACACAAAGAAGAGCACAGCAATGCAGATGCTTAGTCACGGAAGCCGACGGGGGCGCTTAAGGCCAAAGCTGACGAGCCTTAGAAATAAAACACAACGAAGAGCACAGCAACGCAGATGCTTAGTCATGGAAGCCGACGGGGCGCTTAAGGTCAAAGCGGAGGAGCCTCAGAAATAAAACACAAAGAAGAGCACAGCAACGCAGATGCTTAGTCACGGAAGCCGACAGGGGCGGTTAAGGTCAAAGCGGACGAGCCTCAGAAATAAAACACAAAGAAGAGCACAGCAATGCAGATGCTTAGTCACGGAAGCCGACGGGGGCGCTCAAGGTCAAAGCGGACGAGCCTCAGAAATAAAACACAAAGAAGAGCACAGCAACGCAGATGCTTAGTCACGGAAGCCGACGGGGGCGCTTAAGGCCAAAGCGGACGAGCCTTAGAAATAAAACACAACGAAGAGCACAGCAACGCAGATGCTTAGTCACGGAAGCCGACGGGGGCGCTTAAGGTCAAAGCGGAGGAGCCTCAGAAATAAAACACAAAGAAGAGTACAGCAATGCAGATGCTTAGTCACGGAAGCCGACGGGGTGCTCAAGGTCAAAGCGGACGAGCCTCAGAAATAAAACACAAAGAAGAGCACAGCAACGCAGATGCTTAGTCACGGAAGCCGACGGGGGCGCTTAAGGCCAAAGCGGACGAGCCTTAGAAATAAAACACAACGAAGAGCACAGCAACGCAGATGCTTAGTCACGGAAGCCGACGGGGGCGCTTAAGGTCAAAGCGGACGAGCCTCAGAAATAAAACACAAAGAAGAGCACAGCAATGCAGATGCTAAGTCGCAGAAGCCAACGGGGGCGCTCAAGGTCAAAGCGGACGAGCCTCAGAAATAAAACACAAAGAAGCGCACAGCAACGCAGATGCTTAGTCACGGAAGCCGACGGGGGCGCTTAAGGCCAAAGCGGACGAGCCTTAGAAATAAAACACAACGAAGAGCACAGCAACGCAGATGCTTAGTCACGAAGCCGACGGGGCGCTCAAGGTCAAAGCGGACGAGCCTCAGAAATAAAACACAACGAAGAGCACAGCAACGCAGATGCACCGTAGCGGAAGATGTGGAGCCGGCGGGGTTCGCCGCGTTTGCGGAGTGGGGGAGCGTCATGTCACCGCCGGAGCGCCGTATGCAAAAATAAGACGTGGCGCGCTGCTTTTAGAAATGTGCTGCGTGTAGGAATTCTTTCGCATTCCTACACGTAAACAGTCTTACATGTGTATGACGATTTTGTTTTGTTTTTTATTAGCAGTAACGAATTGAAGGCGGCTGGTTAAAAGGCATGAATCCAATGTAATATACATGAGTGAATGTTAAGTGATTGGAGTTTATAAAGAAGTTTGTGGAAAAATCTGTCAAAGGCTTTTGAGAAATTATAAAAAAACACAATCTGTTTCATAATGATTATCAAGAGAATTATGGAAATCATGCCTGAAGGATGGTAGTTGCGACTTACATGAAAACTATTTTCTAAAGCCATGTTGTGAACGTGTAAGAAGTTGTTAGATTCAATATAATTTACCAACTCCAAGAAAATGACGTGTTGAATTACTTTACATGGCACACTTGTTAAAAATATTAGTCAATAATTGGATGGGTTTTTTTTTCGTCATGCTTTGGTAAAGGAACCACCTTCCCAGCCATTCCATCGTTTGAGACTGCACCATTTCATGTTCCCCGCTAAGTTCAGTGGAAAATTGACTTCACGTGCTCTTTGCACCAATTCAGTTTCCCGCTAAATATGGTGCAAAAATTGACCAATTCAGTCGGCTTCTTAAATTTATCGGAAAATTTACGTAACGTGACCCACGCATCTAATTAGCTTAACGGAAACGAACACCCTCCCCTATCTGTGTGTGCAACGATAGGTGCTATCACATTCGTAGGTAATCATGCCTGCAGTTCCTACATATTTGACCCCACAGTCAATTTTTTACTTCTTCAATGGTTAACAAAAAGAATAAAAAAATACAGGGCTCGTCCGGGATTTGAACCCGGGACCTCTCGCACCCGAAGCGAGAATCATACCCCTAGACCAACGAGCCACATTCACTTCATAATTTCTTAACGGTTGTAGAATGAACACGGAAATTTGGTTTATGACAAGCCTTCTGTTTTTAATACATGCCGATAAACTGCGAAAAGTTACTCTAAACCGCATTATTCATAATCACGAGAGGAAAAAAAGAAGAAACGAAGAGATGAGCTGTTTTTGAATAATAAAATCTCAAGTTTCACGGCAGGGAACCTGTACCTACAACTTCATTTTGTGTTGGCACCCTAACACAGCCGGCACTCATTTTCCTGGAGGCTGCTTCTTTCTCCGAGAACCACGTTCCTGTCTCGTTCCCGTCTCCTATCGGTATTGGGAGGTTTCCCAAACAACCACGTCAGGCACAGGCGTCGGAAAATTCCACGCTCCTTTCCTTCTTTTGTCTTACTCAGGTGCCACTGAGCAATTTTCGTTCATTGTCAATTCCTAGAATCCACATTCGCACATAAAGAGTCCCATGATGTGAATATTTTTGATTTGAGACCAATGTACTGAGGCAGCACGCCAAGGGAAACGCGCCTAACGTGGCACAAGCTTCAAAATCCTAGGTCACTGTTATGTTAGGTTTCATTGTTTACAATAAAATCTTAAAGAAAAAACACGAAAAAAAAAATTAAAACAGTTGTGCTAATAAAAAAAATTTACAAGGTATAAAAATAAGTAAGTTAAGTAAACTTTACCAGTCCTTGGTTAATCTACAGTACAGTCACAGCGATCGATCCGAAACGTTACGGCGAAGTCGTGCATCGGCGTCGCGTTCGCACACCCTGGGGCATTGGGGTGCGAAAACGAAAGCGTTCGGAGCAAAAGAAACATATGTTTGTTTCGAATGCTTCTGTGTTGTTTCATTTTGTTTCGAGCGCTTTTGCTTCTTTTTTCCTGTTCCAGAGCGCATGAACACGCGTCTCACGTAACGAGCTCTTGGCATTGACAGCGCTACGACTGCATTTTGTTGTAGGCTATCCTTTTTTTTTCAGATTCCGCGTGCAGTGGGCATTGGGTTGTCGAGGATTGGTGCAACTATAACAAGTTGACGCTGAATATAAGAAAAAAAAAACGGAGTATGGTATATTCCACTGAAGCAAAAAACAAATAAACTACGCTAACTGCAAAATTTATATAGCCAACTCTCTTATAGAACAAGTATACACATTCAAATATCTGGGAGTAATATTCGACTTACATTTACATTGGGAACATCACATCGCCTATATTTGTCAAAAACTGTCATATGCTTGCTACATTCTGCTGAAGGCTCGACAGTGCTCCGACCCTATAACCTTAAAAATTATTTACTTCTCGAAATTCCACTGCTATTTAACATACTATACAGAAACATAGGGTGCAACCTATGACACGTATTTCACGGCCATTATTGGTTTACAAAAAGGGCGATTCAAATTATAGCCAACTACACTATACACAGGAATCGATCATTTTATCTGATCACCTCAGCATTCTTACACTTCATAAACTAGTAAAGTATAAAATTGCCACTCTGTTTCACGAAATAGTGACCACAAACAACCCATTTCCTATAACTATAATTCTTAAAGGTTTCCGTCAAACTAGAGCAAATTTGTCTGGACACTTTAACCTTCCACAATGCCACATTGTTTACGGGGAAAGGCTAATTCAGTTCTGTGGGACAAAAATCTGGAACGCCTGATTGAACGACCTTGGAAATTCGTATACTTTTAACAAAGCACTGAAGCACTATTTCCTCTTGTCTACCTAGATCATCTTTCATCCTCATCATGGTTTCTTTGGTGTTGGTAACCGAGATTAGCTTCGAATATTGTAGTAACAAGATAAGGAGTACTTTTGTTGCTTTCCAATGACATATGACTGTCACTCTCTGTACTTGTGATATTTTGTTAATGGGCCCGAACTAGCCTAGCGGGTATGGGTTCATATGCTTTTTCCAATACTTTGAATACGTTTTTCGGTCAATAAATTTGAATTGAATTGAATTGGGTACTACCATAGCCTCCTCTCTACTGCCAAAGCCTGGCAGATTGCTACCAGACGCGGCCGCCGAAATTGAAAAGGTAGAGCGGCAGACAATGGATGAGAGGATAGGCATGTAACGGGTGCCTCGGTGCGGCGAGACGCCGAAACACCCTTCTCTCGAGCGATGGAATGTCCGCTCGTGCTCCTCGCGTTCCGCGCTACCACCTCTTTTCTCGTCGGGTTTGAAAATCATGTTTCGGATATTTGCCGTTCCAAAAGCTGTGCGCTGACAATAAGCACCCCGAGAAATGCTCTGTGCTACCAGATCCTCGCGCTCCAAATCTTCGACGGGGCACTCTATGGCTCCATCGTCGAACTGCCAGGCTTTGTGAGTATAGAGGAGGCTATGGAAAAACAAAATCCCTAAGTTTATAGCCGGTTATCATCGTTGCGGCATAACTCAGTGGTAGTGCCTCCGCTTCCACGCAGTGGACGCAGGTTTGATTCCGTGGGCAGCGGGCTATCTTCATCAAGGATTTGGTAACATCCGCAACGAACGCCCTACATCACCGGCTACAACGACAAAACAGCATCAAGAACAAATAAAATAGCGCAAAAGACAGGGAAAAGTACTATACAGGACAAGCGCTAGCGCTTGTCCTGTATATTACTTGTCCTTGTCTTTTTGCGCTATTTTATTTGTTTAACTAAGATGAACCAACTAGCTCATCAACGTACCTTACTAAGCATCAAGAACGGATGTCGTTTCCGGAGGTAGGAAGAGCTCCTAGCAGCTATCGCTGTAAACTGCCACTTGTCTTTAGAATCACTCGACGTGTCCTTGGCGTGTGGCGATAACTTCTGCCGAGTTTCAAGATGCCTTGTGGACGAACGGTTCTGGTGGTGTGGCTGCAGGTGCTGTTGGAGCAAACGCGACAGACCTCAGTCTCTCAATGAAACGTTAGTTAGGCTCACCAGCGTACGTTCTCCACCGTAGTTGCCAATCCCCTCCTTCTTATCTTCCTACTCTTCTTTATTCTTTCTCAATCGTAGTAACAATTTTGATATCATAAACGAGCCTAACTTGAACATATCCCCAGTTTGGCTCCGAGGGTTTCACGGATAATGCCAGAGAACTTTCCTTTGGCGTTTCTATGGCTCTTTTTTCCGGCTCGCCAGATAATTGCCAAAGTGCCAGACTTCAACCAAAAGGCCACGTAGAACCGAAGGACTAGCTAAGCCTAAATATCTCACTTGCTCTGGCAATTTAAGCTCGCAGTTGCCACATGAAACACGAACAAGCAGAAGGGAAGCCTAACTTTGGCACTTGTTTGGCAACTTAGGCTCAAATATGCCAGATGACAGCCGAATTACCAGCAGTGAAGCTTAGCATCAACATCTGTGTGGAGAATTGGAGCAGAGATACCCAAACTTACTTCCAAAGAAGGTCCAGCATGGCTCTACCTCGGCTTTTTGGGTCTTTTTCAGGGCCCAACATTCATGAGACACGGAGCAAATTTTGGCCCCAAAGAACTGCGCTAACTGGGGAGGTTTTTATGTTGATGCATACGGTGCGAGCTTGCATCTTAGCAACGCATGGAACGAAACGGGTTTCCAGGTTATAACGCATTTTTATCTCACAATATTGGGCGAACGTCTATAGACAGAGAGCAGCGAAAGCACAATCCTGTACGTCAGCCATTACAGGTTGGCTGAGAAGAAGGAGCGTTATTGATCGAACGCAGAAGATCGTCCAATTTGGGCACGCGCGTGAAACTGTTTCGCTGAAAATTTTAACAAACTTACGAAACATCTTTTCTCCCTCCTGTTCCTCTCCTTTGTTGCTGCAACGGTGTGTTTTTCTTTATTACTGCCTCGTGGATAAACATATTCTACTCAATGTTTGTGTTGCTCATTACTTCTGTCCTGTTCATGTGGAAATATCTGGAGAGAATCGGGGGAGAACGTAACTGGAAAGAGGGAGATAATGAAAAGACCTTAAAAATATAGATGAGCAAAAAGTGCCTTGTATATAGACAAAATCATAGATGAGCAGATAAAGGAAAATAATAAATTGAATATGTAGTGAGAATTTACTAAGCGTGGTGAGAGCTTAGTCAACCGCAGCTGACTCGCGTTCATCAAAAGCTCGCGCTGCAGAAGCCAGTACGCTTACGATCGGGAAGATTTCAATATGGAAAGGCACTTTGCAGTGTGCGGACGTGAACTCAGTGCTGTGTAATAGTGGTAAATTCCACACGAGGTGTGCTGCACTTGCTAAATTTGCTCTCCACAAAGTGAAACACACATATTGGCCTCTCGATCTATAAACCTACACTGCGTCAAATTTTATTTTATTTTCCTTTCTGCACCATATAAATAGTAGGTGTAACGTTTCACAGGAACGTTGAGGGATGGTCCAAGTTTTCTTTTGTTTTTTTATTTACCAGGCGAGTAAAATCTTCTAAATCAAGCTCAACGAAAGCTGCAGAAGTATATTAAGGAGCGCGTAGAAATTTCAGTAATGTGCATGTAAATTACTGTCATTTTTTTTTTCAACCAGAGATAGAGAGAAGCACTACAGTATAGCAGCGTGAATGATTACTTAATAAAGACATATGTAGCTAACGGTTTCAATTAAACAGAATATGGCAGTTTTGAGTGTGAATTCGAACATTCATCAAAATGCACTTATTCCAGCGCTCCAAAATGGCGATGCGCATAAATCAAAACGTTTCAAATTAAAGGCAGAAACGAGAGAGCTTTCGAAATTTCGTAAGCTGTCGTCAGAAAAATGCACGCTCTTCATCATGCGTGACTTTGTTTTGTTTTTAATATTCCTGTCCTGAGCGCTGACAATGCGTTCACGGTACGCTTGCATGGCACAATGGATGGACGATTATAAATGGATCAAGAGAGTTCCAAAGAAGCGCATTTGAAAAAGAAGATTGTGACGAAACGCTTCTAATGCATCAACGTAAGCGCGTAATTCTGAAGTTAATCTTCTGGACTGACGAGTCAACCTCGCGGAACTCAAGTCGAATAAAAAAAAACGTTTGCGAAACGTGTTGCGCAAGAACAATTTGTAAAACGTACGTTTTCTCATTTGAATCACGTTCACGGCACAGAACACGCTAAATATAATTTCTATTTCTTGAAATGTTAAACGATTATGACGAAATTGTTAAAATAGAGTTCTTAAACGCGTTGCTTTGGAATATAAATAAACGTTTCTATCCAGCATTTATGAGCGCAACGTGAGCCAAAGAAAATATGTTCATTATTGTCACTGACAAAGTGACAATGGAAGGGCGTCTTTATTGAGCGCCCGGCCTCTGGAACAAGCAGGTTTACCTTCGGCGAGCTTCGACTGAGTGAGGACGCTCGAGGCCCAAGGGACGCCGAAGCATTATCAAAGGTAGAATACACGCGCTGTTGGCGGAGACAACCGAACAACTCCTGGCGGTTTTCGTCCCGCCAGTGAACATTGCAAATTTTTTGTCGCGTCGCATCACGGGAAATTTACTCAACACACGCCCGCAATGAATGAAATCGTGTATTTCAAAACTGAAATATAAACAGTTTACGAAAGGTGGACAATTCGATATTGCGAAAGTTACGCGTCGCAACAAAAAAAGGCTTGCGTCTTTTGGTCTGGACCAAGGCCTATTTAGAAAATTATTAAAGTCCGAGATAATGAAATTGTTAATTATTTTTGCAATTATATTTTTTAATATTGTAGTTAAGGACATAGTTTCAAATCAAAATAATTGCTCAGCGTCATCGAAAAACACTATATCAACAAATTCGCAGAACGATAGAAGGCACGCGAAGCATTTACGGCTTTCTGAAAAACCGTACATAGACTCGACGGGTTTTAAGTCTCGGTTTACTATCGGAGCGCATCTGCCCTGCAGTATCCGCGCCCCGTGGAGAGATTGTGCATTCAACCTCTGCTGCGCTGTCATCGCGCGACGCAGCAGAGGCTGGTTGCACTGTCTCTCCACGGGGCGCGGTGCTGCCGGGGCGGAGATGCGCTCCGATAGCCAACCGAAACTTAAAAACCCGTCGAATTTGTACGGTTTTTCAGAAAGCCGTAAACGCTTCTGCGTGCCTTCTATCGTTCTGCAATTTCTTGATTTAGTGTTTTTCGGTGACGCTGAGCAATTATCTAATTGAAACTATGCGTTTAAAGACAATATTGAAAAAGTTAATCACGCAAAAATAATTAACAATTTAATTATCTCGGACTTTAATAATTTTCCTAAATAGGCCCCTGGCCCAGGACCAAAAAGACACAAGCTTTCTTTTGTTGTGACGCGTAGTTTTCGCAATATCGAATTTGTCCACCTTTCGTGAAACACCCTGTATATTGGTAACTACATATGGTACAGATAGGGACCCGAAGAGATGTCTTTAATATTCTCGGTCCGTACTGCACTTGAGCGAGCCGGTAAGAAATAAGCGTTCCGGTAATTACGGTTTACGATCACATTTAGATAACTTTCTGCTAATGTGATGGTATTCAAATTATCAACGCCGCTTAAGGTATACTGTAAACCCTTTAATTTCGCGGCCCCTATTTTTCGCGAATCGGTCACAAAGGACAGAATCGCGGCCACTAAATTTCGCGAATTCCAGATGCCTGCATTGAAATTCTTAAAGATCGAAATTTTTGGCGTGCCCTTAAATTTTGCGAATTTTTCAATTCGCTCGAAAATTAAAGGGGCGGTGCAACAATTTTATGATTAAAAGAATTTGCATCTTGTCATGTTTACGTTGTTTATCATGTTCCAGAGGATAGAAAAAACACCTCCTTCATTAAAAATGTCACGATTCCGCTGCACAATCGCAAAGCAAAAGTCGAGCTTTTTCCCCCACCTGCAACCCCAAGTGGCAGCCGAAGGAACTACGGCGAAAAGATTACCTGACCTCGCTCGGCTCTAAGCTGCAGCCTAACGCCCGCTAATGTCAGCGGAGAGAGGGAGAGGAAGCGTCCTCCGAGATAGCACACGGGAAGCTACACGGCACTCCGAATGACGTCACTGGGAGTGCGACCAGGTGTGACCCTGAAGGCTGGGAGTGAGTTGAGGGGTGCCCGAAATGCCAATATTTATCTTTTTTTTACGCAACAACTAGGACACGCAGGCGAAATCGGATTTCTGTTCTTTACTTCAAAAGTGTCAGACGGCAACTTCCACAAATTTTTGACCGAAGTCTGGAAATCGTTGCACCCCCTTTAAGGGCTCTGCGAACATTAAGGGTTTTATAGTATACGACCAAAAATCGCCAATGATTTTTTATTGAATATTATGATTTTAAAACGCTTTTCTTATGCAACAAAGGTTAGGAAAGGGTTCAACTCAAAACAAAAACAAAACAAATTTTTTTTAATTTCAAGACAAATGATGCGCATTTGATCGTAGTGACTGTAGTTACTGACGAGGTGAGAACAAACGGGGAAGAACGTCGGTTGTCTCGCGCCAGCGGAAGCTTCTCACCTTCAACAACGCTTCGGCACCTTGTGCACTTTGAGTGCGCGCGCGTAGCCAGAACACGGTGGAAAGCATGGAGTACGTGCGGAAGGTCGGGAGTTTCGAAGGCGCGCCCAGCCTTTCTCGCTCTGTCAATGACCTTAATACATTTTGCAAACAAAAGAAATCGCAGTAGAACCAAGGAGGATACAGCAATTAGTACAAAGTAAATTAGGTAAAGTCATCCCAGTTGAGCATTGCTCAGCAACATAACTAAAATAATTAAGATACTGGTAAATTTAGTCGTCATTAAGCATGCGCCGAGAAATTGGGGAAGCGAGGGCGCGCGAGATACATCACCGAGCTCTGGTTGGAATGATTAGTGGATGATAATTAAAGCGAAGGAGCACTAAATCTAGCCGCCTTTGTCTCCACTGCACACGTCGAACCAGGTCGAATGCGTAGGCCATACGCTGGACACCGGCGTGCCGCGTTCTAACGCGTTCGTCGAGTGCAGTGGAGGCAAAGGCCGCTAGCTTTATGTATACCCACTAATCCTTCCAATCAGAGCTCGGAGTTTTGACGTCCCCTCTCGTCTCTTCCCCTTCCTCAGCTTTTACGGCGTATACATCTCTCTGCAGCAAGGTATGTAACTGGGAAATAACTGCTTCGATAGTTCTTTTCTCGGACACGGTATAAAATGAATTCGAGAAATTTTTACTTTGTGATGATATCGATTTCTTAGATATTTTTTGGTGTACATGCACACTAAAAATATTAGCGGCATCAAATGTAACTCTCATAGTCTTTCGTAATTTGTCTCTCCAAAAGCAGAAAAAGTGGAAATAAAAAAGCGAAACCTTCATACAAAACAATATTGTGCATTTCCTACACGTATGTTTACGTGCGCAATAAGAAAAAAAAAGGAAAAAAGAGCCGTCTGTGGAGCTTGAGTTTGAAATTGTACGTGCAAAATATGTCGACGTGCATTCGAAAGCTAGAATCAAAGACGGTGCGGGCTACGTTCATTTTGAGAGCATGATAGCCTTGTGCCTTAGACTGAACCTTTAGTAGGAATTGGGGTAATGACAATACTGCGTCGAATAAACTAATTGTATTAGTTATTTTTATTGCAAAATCTATTTTTGTATCATTTTAGGTGACACCTCACCTTCAGTGACTCTCTGCAAAGTGCTCTTAAACCGGAACGGTTGCTGTCATAATCCTAATCGTCCAATAAACAATAAATGTCAAAAGAAAAACCGGGTTTCTGCAATTGGTTCTACTTTTCCAAAACAATATTTACATCTACTCGTGTATTTAAAAAGAAAAAAATATTTATACTGCTTTTTAATGAACGCGAGCGAGCTTGTACGGTAGCCCATGTATATTTACTTGAACAACAAAAATGTAATGGCTCTGTCCCTTTATGAAAGAGAAACGCTGCCAGCAAAAAATATAAAAAAGTTGGACGTGATTAGTTGAAAAGATCTAGGTCGTCACCCGGTGGAATGTGATGAAAGATTAATTTGATTTGTGCTCACTGTTTCGCCGTTCACTAAAAAGCTAACCTTAATTCATCAAAGAAATGTTTTTACGTTAAACAGACGAGTTTCGACTTTTTTTTGAAAAGGAAGCAACATTTGGTAATATTGTACTTATGATTTTACATAAGTGCGAACTTCCAGCAAAGAACCATTTTTCCTCAAATAGGAATGTGTCAAGGAATTCACCGTTTTTTTTGTGTGTGTGTTTTTTTACTCCAATTTTATTTCCCTGGCGAGAGTTGACGGTCCATGTATATTGTCTCCTAGCTCTATTTCGAGGAGAGGTGAAGATAAGTCAACCTACTTTTAAACGTTTAATTTCTTTGGTGTCCTCCACGGTATTAGCAGCTCTGCTGCCATCACTGATGTCTCTCGATGATATGAACGCCTCGCTCGGGGTCGTCTGAGCTTTGCGCAAGTTTGCATTTTCGTTCCGCGTTCTGTCGACGCTTCGACGCGAGCAGGGATTGCGGCTTGACCGTGAACAGTGGCCCTGGGAAGGTTACTAATTTTTTTGGGGGAGGGGCGTCCGCAGTTTATATAAGCGACAGTTTTTTCCGGCAAGAGAGCAGCGACACCCCGGACGGGCCGGGATTCTGCTGGTCGTCCATCCGTCGTTCATGTCTTCTGAGTATTTTTAATCTTTGATCCCTGGGGGCCGAGGCCCTTGTTTTGCCGTTTCGGCGTGTGGCCTGTGTACCTGTGTTTGCCCTTTGCGGCGTGTTTTTCTGGTGGCGTTTCGTTTCTTCTTTTTGGGAGTGTGTGTGCGTGCGTGAGTGATCTTTGGCGTCGGCCCGCCGAGCAACCAGTCGATGAGTTGACTTCGAACTGGGCCAAGTCGGCGTCACCCTGTGCGCCCCAAAGGCTTCGGACAGCTTCGGACTCCAAGAAGATGGCCTCAGACAGATAAACTTTCGGGACGTTTTTGCGCCGGCGAACGCTTGCTTCCGGCCGTATTTGTGTTGAGCGGTATAGCGAGCGATTTATAGTAACTTCTACTGTGTTCACGGATTGTTGCTAACCGCGTATTAGCCCGCTTTGGGTTAGATACACTTCGATTTGGGTTTGTTTGTTATTTGCAGGGGCGCTGCCAAAATATTCGTTCAAGTTTTGTCTTTTGAGTCGATCGCTTTTTAGCGTTCTGTCTGTCTAGTGGGCTTGAGTAGCAGTGCGCGGCTTTCTGACGCCTTAGTAAATTTCCTGTGGCAGCATCTGCGTCAAGAGGTAACGAGCGATTCAAAGTAGCTGGTGCTGGTTTTGACGGATTGTTATTAATGACCGAGTAGCACTAGAGCGACCAGCAGAAACAGCCGATACGGACAAGCCTCAAACAAGTGCAGTATGCATGCGATGGTAGGCGTTTGGCAGGATTGCAGTCTCTCCATGCTCGTGAAGTAAGTTCGAGTAATTTCAACCTGTCAAACATACCCTTGCGTGCATGATGCTCGTGTTCGAGGCTTGTCGCTGTCGGCTGCTTCTGTTTGTCGCTCTAGTGGGATCCGGACATAACTGCGTGTCAGTCGGTTGCGGGTTATGATGCCCTTCAATTTGGGCTTGGTTGTTTTTCTTCCTTGCCGCGCTACTCGAAGGTTCGTTTGAGATTTTGTTTTTTGAGTCGATCGCCTTTTATCGTTCTGTATGTCGAGTGACTTTGTAGTCGCCGTGCGAGCTTTTCTATCGCCTCAATAAATTTCCTGTTTTTGTGTTGTTTTTGTTTGTTTTGTTTCTGTTTTTCTTCTGCGTGTCATGGTCTTCTTCGCTTGGCTTCAGCACCGGGCGTGGACCTATCGCCTGCAACCTGTCTTAACTTAGCATTTCTTTCCTTTCGAGCAAAGTTCGTTATATAACAGAGTTGGTTTTTATTATTCTTAATTTGCCCCACTCCGTGACAGGATGGCTTTACACAATCGCACAGTTACTCACTAGAAATTAAAGCAGCCGCCACTGTGTAGTTACGCGTTTATTAACAATGAGGTGGAATGTTTTTATACTCATATCACTAAGACAGTTACAGCTTGCCCAAAGTTTGTAGCAGAGCTAAAATATTCATGCATTTAAAACGGTTTTTGAAAGGAATTGTTTTTTTTCTGGCAATTTATTATTGAATGCCCATGTACTCTAAATTATCTAGATATACACATAGGTTGACCTTCTATGTCGTATTTCAAAGAAAACCGGCCAAATAAGCCACTTTTATTCTTGTATCCTAACATTTGATGCCAGTAATTGACTTCACAACGTTATGAGTACTATCAGCGATAGTCTCACGACACAGAAAACAACTGTAACGTGTCATATTTGGTTGCATATTCATCTCCAACTTCCGGGCACATCTCACAATCATCACCAATGAAAGCTTTTAGGTTTACTCTCCCAATTTCTGTCTAAGCTCACGGAGACTCGTACCAACAATGTACTACTAACTTCTAGCCGGCCATGACACGCGTTGCCAAATAATGTGCAATTAAGTTAAGACGGCAGAATAAATAAATGCATCATTTTTTCAAAGAAATATATGTTTTCACTGTGTCTCTGATTATGGGCTCGGTTTCTCAAGTACCCTAAACCGCTTAAACGCTCAAAATTAGTGCCCCGCACCCAAAGACAGAGGCCCCAACATTTCTCTAGAAGTAGAGCGTATCCTATACTTCACGTTTCCACTTTACGAATGTATTTAAGGTACATTTACAGTCCCGCCATGTATATGTTGCTGCAGTTGAGTGAAACCACGCAAGAACATATTTTCCCATCTTGGAACCAGAGAACAGTGAAAACGACGGTAGAGGCTTAACTTTTGTTGTCCATTATTCTTTTCTTGTTATTGTGCAGCCAGCGCTCGTACATCAGGTGCGCGGGCCAGACGAACGCTAGGCGCAAGCCAGATTGAACCTATTTGGGTATCGTCTCCTGCCTATTCGCAACTTTCACGGCCTATAGGAGGCGCGCTAGTTCCTATCAAATGGCTGTCATCTGGATGATCGTCGTAGAACAGCAGTTTAAGGTTGGGTCTGTGACGCGTAATTCTAATTTTGTAAAACAAAAACAATAGGGAGACTTACCTCGCACTTCTATGTCAGTAAGGTGTAAGCGAGCACTTTCATTCTGAAGGCGATCATCCAGGAGCTAGGAGCGCGACTCTCACATCGAGGTACCACCATCGCTGAAAGTTGAGAATACATTCAATATTTCACATTGAGGACGAGAGGCTGACGAGAACTTCAACCAGGAACGGACGCAACTGTTCAGAAATGGCAGCTACACAAGGCAAGCTCGAAGAATTTCAAGGAACAGGATGGTCGGCTTGGGCTGAGCGTCTGGATTTCTCCCAGGCGGACGCTATAACGGACCTCGGAAAAACATGAAAGACATTTACAAATCTCTGTAGTGCGAAATTAGAGCGCACCTCCTGAGGAGGAGGAGCGGAGGGTACAGAGGGGAGGGTATGCAACTTCGTACCCTCCGCTCCTCCTCCTTAACCCACTAAACTTAGCGGGTTAAGTTTCTCCGCAAAATTTAGGGGGAATTGACGTCACGTGACCTAAACACCAATTCACTTTCCCCGCTAAACTTAACGTAAAAAATAACGTCACATGACTTCGTGTCACGTCACCCATGAACAAATTCAGTTTCTCCGCTAGATTTAGCGGGAAAATTGACGTCACGTGACCTCAACGCCAATTCAATTTCCCGCTATATTTAGCAGGGCGGTTACGTCGACGGCGACGCCGCGAAACGCGGAAACGGGCCCCTAAGAGCTGCGCTCGAAAAGAGAGCTCTGTTGCTGACTCTCTGCGGCGCGGAAACCTACGAGACCGTACAAGCTCTAACGGCCCCGAGGAAGCCAGGAGAAGTCAACTTCGATAGCATTATGTCCATGCTCCAAGAACACTACGACCCAGGGCCTTCGGAACTATTCACCAGGAGCCATTTTGAACGTCCCGATCACGAGCCAGGTGAGTCAATCGCTACCTACGTTGCCGCGTTAAAAAAAGTAGCCGCCAAGTGCAATTTTGGCATGCTGATGCCTCTTCCTGCTGCCGCAACAACCTCCGGAGCACCGACGGCCACCAGCTTACTGACATTGAACCCAACTATGTTACCGATGGACGTGATGCTCAGAGACCGTTTAGTGTGCAGGGTGCAGGATGAGCGTCTGCAGCAAGGGCTTTTCGCACAGAGAAAACGATCACGTTCAAGCAAGCCCTGTTACATGACAATAAGACTTGAGAGTGCGGTTCACCAGAAGCAGGAACTTAAAGCCTCCAGGACAGATCTACATAAGGTCATACATGCACAATCTACAAGACGCGCCTCAGATGCAGAACAAGTGCAAGCAGAGCTGCGATGTTATCGTTGCCTGGAGGGCACGAACACGCCTCTTGTTAATAATAAAAAGAAGTATCGTGACGTTTCTGCAGAAAAATAGGACAGATTGAAAAGGGCCGGCCGGAACAAAGCAAGAATGGAGGCACGACGCTCAGCCCATCACATAAGATACGACGAAGAAGGGAATTTCCTCGAGTCGCAAGCCAGTGGTTTTGGTCAAGAATAACGGCTCAAAACGCAATTTTTGAACGCGCAAGGCGCAGAAAATATTCTACGCCAGTACTTGTAACTTTCAAGGTCGAAAGAAAGTCGTCGGACTTCGAAGTCGATTCCTGAGCAGAATTTACGGTGATCAGCGAGGCTACGTTAACGGAAGACATGGCCGACCAGACCACCTCGCTTGCACGAATAAAAATGTCACCCGTCGGACATGAACGGGTGAAGGCTTTCGGGTTCTCGGCTCAGTGGAAGTGCAAGTAAAACACAAGTCCAAGGACTACGCGTTCTTCGTCTGATTGTAACAAGCGCGGCAGGGTGCAACATAATGCTACGAAATTGGTTTTCAATGCTGAAGATCCAAGTCAGCGGAATCTCTTCTTGTCTCGGCGCACAAGAAAGTTCAGAAGCTGCTTCATGCACGCGAAGTGGTTTTCAAATCCTACATTACGGCATAGAGTTATCCACTTGTTCAACTATATATAAAAGAAACAGCAACGCCAAGTTTCCTTAAGTCACGCCAAGTTCCTTTTGCTTTGCGCTCTGTCGCAGAATGCGAACCGATGGCACTGCAGAAGTAAGTAATTTCTGAGCGAGTCTAACATTCAACATTGGCTGCACTCGTGGTTGTGGTTAGGAAAACAGATGTTTCGGTGAGACTGTGCGAAGACTATCGCAGCACAGTAAACGCCGCAGCAAAACAAGCTGCTTATCAACTGCCGACTCCCACAGAAGCTTTGTCTCACCTCTGGGTGGCACGGTGTTCTCGACGCTTGATCTCGCTCAGTTTTACCAACAACTACGAGTGACAGACAACACGGCCGAAGTCCTAAGGATAAGCACCATCAAGGGCCTGTATAAGTGTAAAAAGACTCTTCGGAGTGGTGGGAGCTCCTGCAATCTTCCACAAAGTCATGGACACGACTTTAGCAGGTATCCCTGGAGTAACAGCATATCTCGACGACATTCTCATCACATGGGCAACTCCAGAAGAGCATGCCCATCGACTAGATAAGGGGCTTAAACGAATAGAAAATGCTAGACTGATATTAAAATTTCCAAAATGTCACTTAAGGCTGATTGAAGTCAAACTTTTGGGTCACCTCAACCAATTCAGGAACAATTCATTATACGCAAAACAACGTACAAGTGGTAATGCAATCCCCAGAGCCATGAAACAAGACAGATATGTTGTCATTCTTGAAACTGGTGGCTTTTTATAACAAGGTGTTGCGCGATAGAACAACTATCGCGAAGGAGCTCTATAACCTATTGGAGAGGAATGCAGAGTGGCGATGGGAAGACAGACACCCTAATGCTTTCCGGAAGTTGAAGGACCGAGTGGCTCAACACACAGTGCTAGCCCACTGTGACGAAAGGGAACCATTACTGCATTGTTGTGATGCTTCACCTAATGGAGTGGGGGTGCTGTATTGGCACAGTTGGACTCCGACGGCCGTGAGGCTCCGATTGCATTTGCGTCTAGGAAACTGGGAGCCGCTGAGCGCAACTACTCTCAACTTGACCGAGATGGGCTGTATATTGTGTATGGTGTAACCATTTTCATCAGTACGTTGCTAGACGGAGCGTGATAATATGCACCGATCATCAGCCGTTGCTCGGTGTCATCGGAACTGACATGTCTGTCCCACAAATCCTCTCTCCGAGGATGACCAGGTTGTGTGTTAAATTGGCACCATATAGCTACAAATTGAGGTACAGGCCAGGAAACCGCCATCAAGATGAAGATGCGCTCAGCCGACTTTCGCTGTCCACCGTGGAGAAATAGCCTGGTGTTTCAGGAGACATCCTGATGTTCGAGGCTATAACCCGTTCACCTTCATCTACAGAACAAGTAGTAAGAGATAACGCACGTTACGGCGTCCTTGGGAATGCAGATTGAGCAATCCAAAAAGCCGCACTTCACCGTTTTGAGACGCCTGAGTACTCGCCGTACAGGAGCAAAGCATCAGAACTTTCAACACACAGGGGATGTGTGAGTTGGGGAACACAAATCGTAATTCCTACACAATTGAGAACATAAACAATGGTTCTGATTCACTCGGGATATCGGAGGATTGTAGGAATGAAATCCTGTGCTAGGAGCTACGTCGGATGGCTTGGAATCGACACCAATATTGAGGTATTGGTTGTAGCACGCAGAACCTCTGAGATCGAAAGGAAAATGCCGGCGAAAGAACCTATTCTTATGTGGAATAGGTCAATTGAGCCATAGTACATTATTCACTTAGACTTCGCCGGTCCTGTTGATGGCCATATTTTTCTTGTTGTCGTAGACGCTTTTACGAAGTGGCTGGGAGTACGTCTGGTCCGCAACATGACATCTGTCACCATCATTCGGGGACTACAGGTCATTTTTGCGACATTTGGCCTACCGAGAGAAATAAGTCGGACACTGGCGCAGCACTGGGGACAGAGTAAATCAAGACATTTTATAAAAAATGTCTTGATTAAAATGGGATCATAGCTGCGACAAGTGCGCCATATCATCCTGCGATCAATGGTCAGACAGAGCGCATGGTACAGAAACTAAAACTCGCACTTTCGAGGAGAGGGAAGGAAGAACTGATGTGTGTTCTGGCAAGGATTTTATTCAAACACTACCCTACCGTTCACGTCGCAACAGGAAAAACGCCTGCCTGGATGCTTTATGGTAGGAATCTCCATCAGCACAAGAGCGTTTAAAAACTTACTTTTCAGGAGCCACTAAGGATGGCCAGTTTTACCATCCCAGATAAATTACACGTGAGACAGAGTGTGTAGACAAGAAAGTTGCATAACAATTAAAGTTGGGTTAATGGCGTAGTAGAATAGAATGCCAGATGGGCCTGGGTTCATAGGTGATACAGACAGATCAAGGTTCGGTACGCCGGCATACCAACCATCTACGACAGTGACAGACAAAAATAATATTCCAGGATTACCGAGAACCTCGTCTCCTCTGCGAGACATCCAGATCGACAACAACTCGATTTCACAACAGGCACCGTTTCCTAGGGACTGGAAATCTGACTCAACACACCACATTATACTAAGGATCCGGTGATAGGCCGTTTTCGGTTTTTCCGGAAGTGTCAGCTCCTCCGACGAAAGACACTAACCCGGCTACGAGTATCCGAAGGAGCACCAGAATGCAGTGAACAGCGGAGCGCCACGGGAACTACAAATAGTTGTAGGGGGTGTTGTACTGACTGACCGATCGGCGCCATCTGCTGGTGGTCACCGGCGAGGCTGGTTTACCGAGGGCTCGTGAGTCAGTTACGCGGGCCAGACGAACGCTAGGCGAAGGCTAGATTAAACCTATTTGGGTATCGTCTACCACCTATATCTTCAACATTTAACATCCATTTTTGCTTACAAATCACTCAGATCAGCCACAGCTTGAAAACGCATTTTTGTTTGAAAACCGCGTGGACAATCTTGCCACCACACAAGTGAAAGGGCCAAATATTCAATCGTTTTCCAAACACCGCTGTAATTACACCAGCAACCGGCACCGGTAATCAAAACTACAAAAAAAAAACGTGGACAAAACATTTGCAGGTATTAAAAACGCCAAGTTCGCTACCAAATAAAAAAAAGAGCGCAAATATTTGTCGGGAAACCTACAAGTCAAGACAAAAACCGATGACGCCATAGAACAAATATTAGCGTGCTTAGAAGGCAATACAGGCCAAAAAAAAAGATCGTCCGTTATTGCGTTCTTGTAAAAGAGGCGGAAGTCAAAAGGAGAGGAGGAAACAAGAGAGAGAGGGAGAGAGAGATAGTGAAATATAGAAAGAAACAAAGTAAGCGACGGATGGCGAGGGTGGTTAATGCGAATTTGATGGCGCCTTTAGGCGAACGATTACAACGGCGTAAGCCACCCGAAGGCCAAACAAAAAAAGTGAAAGAAAACATCAAGGCAAGCATAAATAAAATAGAAAAACGAAAAACTCCAGGATGGTGAGGGGACCTGTTAGAAAAGGGAAAGCGGAATGACGGGCATTGCCTCGGGTCGTTCATCAAGTCGTATGGACCAACTGTCTCGGCGTGAGCTACGACGTACCGAGAGATGGCGGCGGCGATATTGGAAGATTTGAGAGCGACAAAAAAAGATGAAGAAAAAAAAATTACGCTATCTGGATTATGCTGACAAAGACCAGGGAGCCGAAAATTTGTTGTAAATAAGCTCGGCACATGCTATTTGCGTGTGTGTAATTACTTCACGTCTGAAGTCACATGACCGCAACGCCACACGACGGTCACGGTTTAAAAAAGTATAAAGCACCGAAAACAAGAAGGATCATGGCGAAGACATCGTAAGGCGTCACGGTGTCACATGATATTATGACATCACGTGACGTCACAAAGTCAGCTTACCTCATGACGTCACGGGAGGCTATGGTGCAAAGTAACACCGTGACGCC